>JAJJMB010014612.1:3293549-3415135 GCA_023531105.1 Papaver atlanticum | reverse complement strand
GAGTATCATACACAGCTTCGCAGTTATGTTTTCAATATGCACGACTTAAAAGATACGTTACGGAATGAAACAGTTCAAGTCAAATATTACTAGCCCCAAGAGGAAGGATGATGTTGTCGTTTTGGATCCATACTTCTTCACATTCTTCAAGTCTTCATGTAATACTTGTAAGTCTCATATCCTAACACTTTCAAGCTAACCTATACGAAGTTGGCTCTAGTATATAATCAAGCGACTCTTTAAATGAGTTTTGATTCACTAAAATATGACAACCAAACTTGACATACCAACGCTTGGTGGGTTCAACCGAGATATGCTCTAACATAAGATAATTAGTGCTCATTAACAAAGTCACGAGAATATTTCGAACCCGGGAGAAAATTATGGCCACTATGGAAGGAGATCGCCAAATATGGGATTGTACGGTAATATCGAGTTAATGCATAACTTTGGGTTCACAATGTTGATTTGATTTATGGAACATATAATCAACACTAGATATTTCTTGTTAACGAAATAAATTTTAAATATAAAAATCATAGCTAGGTCGTAAAAGTCAGTTACCTTGTATTGTTAGATTTTGGGTCATCTAGTAAATCTGCAGCAAACGATTCTTTGTGCCGAAGGGAATATCCTGAATAATCTTTTGGTCAGGCATAATAACAATTACGCATAAATTCTTGTTTATAGATACATTTTATGGAAACATATGACCAAACACTCTTTTATTTCACTTTGTGGATTCATGATGAAGTTTTTTAACATGGTTATTTGATTTTTGGTACTCAGTTTTGTCCAAAACCTGGGTTTGGTCTAATATTTGTCCAGCCTTTGCATTTGGTCTAAAGACCAACGTTGACCTGCGTTGACCATGTTAAACCTTGACATCTGTTAAGTAATTATTAAGAATATATATAAAATCAAATAATAAAGGAATTTAATAAATTTATCATTTAAATAATTATATATTTACTACGATACCCTTCTCTTGTTAAATATTTACATGAAATAATTGAACCCAAATACTTTCTCTGGTCTTTTCTCGAGCATGTTCTGTTGGGTCTTTTCTTCGAGCAGTATTTGAATGTCTTTTTTATGGTGTTGTTGCTCCTTTTAAATAGCTCCATTCTATTGTTATTTCCTGCAATTTCTAGGATAAACCCAGTCTCCCAATTTTACTCAAACACTAGAGAACTTTAATTTTCATGGTAAATTCACATTATCTGCAACAATAACTTAATTCCATTCCTTGATTTTTTTTCTCAACATAAAATAAGAACAAACAATTGGGGGATATTTTTACTGTAGCCGCCGACATGGTTTTTCAATGAAATTGGCATGGTCGATGGACTGCCGGCATTGAAAAACCATGCCGGTAGCTACAGTGAAATATCCCCCAATTACCAATAACATAAAATGAATTGACAACCTAATTAATCTCTTCTAGATGAACTAGAACACCACTTTATATCGAAACTATTCAGCCACTAACATCAAGGACAACAAAAGAAAAACTTCATCTTGTTTAACTGGGTTCTCGGTTAGAACCCTCAATTCTCTATCAAGTTCTAATCCATCACAAGTAATACTCTCCTTAATCTATTAGAACTCTTAAAGCTAATTGACTCATAGCCATTCATCAAAATCTTCCACAACAGGAAACTCTATCAATTAAACACCATCAATTTCTGTAAAGAAAACCAGAAACTTCAATTAGAAAAACCCTGATTTAATTCCCTAATCTATCGATCACGAAAAAGAACAAATAAATAAGATACAAAAATAATCGAGGTAAAGGTGGCGGCTAAGGAGGGAAGAAAAGGATGGTGGCTTGTTGTTTCCGTGGAGAATGAAGAAGATGAAGATAGAAGCCTAATACATGATGAAACAATTGTGGTCGTCCATCCATAATCCAGATTAATGGTAGAAAAAAATAGAAAAAAATCGGGTACATTAATTAAAACCAGACTTAACCAAGTCAAAGTAAGTCAACGTTGGTCTTTAGGCCAAACGCAAAGGCTAGACAAATGTTAGACCAAACCCAATTTTCGGTCAAAACCTGAGTACCAAAAACTAAATAACCCCTTTTGACACCGCCAAAAAAGGAATCAGGCCCACTAAAAGAGCTACCCGAAGACCAACAATCCTCAGGGGCGGATGTATGTACAGGCTTCCCCTGGCCGAAGCCAGGGGTCAATCAAACATTTTTTTTAGAAGGTAGTTAATGATAGCTATAATTTAGTCAATCCCAGCTGCACATAGAGTCAAGCCAGGGTAGGAATTTACTGTCAAGCCAGGTAAAGAATTTTGTTGAGAGGTTCAGAAAAGTTATTCTTTTCTTCAATTAATTCCAGCGGAACTCATAGAGAGTGATGTTTTCTATTGAATGCACTCATAGTGTTTGGTAAAATTACTCATCCAACTGTTTTCTCTTTGAAAAATTGTTTAAGTGAATTGCTCATCTAAATTACAATTATAAACGCGTATGTACTTAACATGATATTATTTTATTTTTTATTGGAGCGTAGTCCTGGCAAATACTGAGAAATGGGAATTTGGTATGAAATTGGATGCTTAGGTTTGATTGAGTTGTTTGGTATTTCCGTGGTGATGCGATTGTTTGGCATAATTATCCATGATTCATGTCGTAAGCCAAGAGCGCAACCAAAACAGCATGAAGGGCATCAAATCACTGCTGAACAAAGGGAGAGAAGAAATGCATACACGCGCCAATGGAAAAAACATCGTTGAGAGACTTTTTCGGTATCTTCTTTACAGGACATGCAAAGAAACGTTATATTGGGTTCTCTTGCCCGAATTAGTAGTTTAATACCCTTGCAATCCGTTATGAATACACATTTATGGAGTGAATCTTTAGCACTACATTGATTCATCAAGAGCGCTCCAGTTTTCAGGTATATAATTATCTTTTTATATGTGACCATTTCGGTTCCAACAATCATTCTTTGTTGATTTTAACTCGATTTTATTTCCTATTGTATTATGTGTTGTGCTAAAATGACCAAATTGTTGGATATCTTGGAAGACAGTGATGCATCACTTGAAGCTTTTAATCAACTAGACAGGTATGAGCAGGGCATGTATTTGCTTTGATGTGTTGTGCAGGATTTCGTACATGTATTTGCATGGTCGTTTTTGCTTGCAGGTTTTGAAAAGTTGTCTTATTGATCTGGATTGTTTACTCGAAATAATCAGGGCCCTCATGATTGTACCCAAGTCACACCCTTACTCCCCTACATCCCCGTCGGGAACTAGGAATAGGTTTTATTTTTTTTGATATCGCAAAATTTTTTTTTTTTTTTTTTACCAAGTGTGCGAAAAAAATTTCCAAGCCACCCCTGGACTTAAATTCCGGTTCCGCCACTGACAATCCTTAACCACATTAGTGAATCTAGGATCATCAGTCCAAATGGCTTTTAAACGGTACGGTCTAGGTTTTTTCACAACATGAGGATCAAGATCAATTAGCACAGCACGGTGATCATAATTAAAATAAGAGAGATTTTTTACCTGAGCCAACTGATGAAGTTTGATCCAATCCTCATTGGCATAATAACTCGATCCTCATTTGCAATAACTATCCGTAGCTTGAGTGCTTCTAAATGGAATTATCATATAAAAATTAATCATATTAGTCCTTCTTGGCCGGTAAGTTTATGCACCACTAATGTGTCTTTTAATGGAATGCAGGGTGGTACTTTTATTCCATTTGTTCTTTGGCATGTTTGGTTAGCCAGGAACGAGCTTGTATTTAACTCTCAACCTTTTATCTTCCAAAAGGTTTTAGCCAAAGCTTATAAAGCTGCTGAAGAATACAATTTTACCTTGGCTCAGGATTGTTTAAAGCTCATACCAAGGAGATTCACATCTCTTGGTCCCCTCCTCGTTATTCTTATGTTAAATTATATACTGATGGCGTGGCTTCCGAGATTACATGTGATGGTATTGGAGGAGTTCTTTGTGATGATGCCGGCAAATTTTTGGCTTGTTATGCTGACCATTTTTATTGGAACAGTAATCATGTTGCAGAAGTTTGGGTGATTAGATGGGGTTTACTGCTGGCTCTACAGATGGAGTACTCTTACGTTGAGGTTGAAAGTGATTCGACTTACGCGATTCAACTATGCAACAAGTTACGCGTCAGTCCTTGGTACTTAAGGCATCTAGTTAATGATATTCAATTCTTGATCCTGTTTTTTGGTAATGTTTTCTTTTCATATAAGGTTCGAGAAGTCAATTTTGTGGCTAATGTATTGTCTAAGAGAGCTGTTAATTGTACTATGAATTCTATTTGGACTCATACTTCTCCAAACTTTATTACAGCTGAATTGCTTGCTGTTGTTCGGGGGAGGGCCTATCCCTGTTTTGTTAGGCCCTAATCTTTTAATATAATATGCCTATTTATATTAAAAAAAAAAGGCAGGTAGAGCTAGTTTATCCCCCTTGTGACACAATTTCAGCCCCCATCCGCTTCGGCTTTCTTAGCTAGGTTACCCATGAGGCTCGCTGGTGTGCTAGCACAACAACCTGTTCAAATGTAGTAGTATGTTGTTGGAGCTTAGCTTGTTAGGCTTCCAACTTGTTAATGTAATACTCTTTATCCAATTAAAAAAAAAAAATGTTGCTTGCGGCATGTTGGATGATAACTGCTCATCCCGTTCGATCAGTTCGCATCCCAGTCTCGAGCGACATACATCCGCTGCAGATTGTGTCGTTCACATTGTTTATGAATTCGAGCCGGAATAGTCGACACATATGACACAACCTTACAAACACAACATGACATATGTCCCACCACACGCATCCCTATATCGCATAAAAGTATGCAAAGTGCAACGATTTATAAAGGGGATACCAGTATTACTTCGGGGTGATACCATTCCATATAGGACAAACAAATATTAACAAATCCTGATCGTCGGATCGCTCAATTGGTATCACCCCGCTAATAGTGGTATCCCCTTTATAAATCATGCAAAGTGCAGACCGACTTATAATTAGCCGACCATCGAAATATTTAAAAAAATAAACCCTCCCTATATTCTGACACGTGGAATTCCTAACGGCTATATTTCCATTACATCCACAAGATAAGGACATGTTAGTGGCCACGTAAACAACACGTGGTTAACCTCTATACATTGAATCTGATTGCACCTCCATCAGATGATCACCACGTGTTATACACATAGTGGTTTAAGAAACCTATGGAGAAGATCTTAAAGTAGAAACACTATCAACGGTCACTTTTAAGTTCCAGGGCTTTCGAGAAGAACGTTCCTGATTTGTTCTCACTTTTTTATTTCCTGAAAAGCAAATCTGAGTGCTTGTATATGAAGTACAGTTTGACGGTTTTAAAGAAGTTGATTTAAGAGAGAAATTTGCGGAGATAGTGATATATATTGCAGATTAGGTTATTTCATTACAGTTTCTTGGTTTATCTTCAGATTTTGCTGGAATATTTAAGGTTTGGTTTTGGTTTCAGAAGTTGTATTCATCTTTTTAAGGTAAGAACAATTTGCCTTAGCTCTTGCTTTCCTTTCTATTTTGATTTTATTCTGAAGTAATGGTGATTTTGAAATTGGGTAACCTGAAAAAATAAATTTCATTGAAAAAGCGTTTTATCTTTGATTTTGATTTTGATTTTTTTGTTTTAATTTCTTTGATTTTGAATTTGGTAAGGGTTTTGAGAGGGTTTTACAATATTCAAAAATGTGAAATTTTTGGGATTTCTTTGATATATTTTACTGATATGTATCAATTTTATGTTTGCAGTTTGACCGCGTTATTTATTAAATTATGGTAATGGGGAAGAATTTGTATTCAGAAGGTTCAGAATTTGTCAACTGCACAAGAGCATTAAGAAGGAAAAGGATTACCGTATCAAACAATATGGAATCGTTTCCATTTAATTCTCCTGTTAGAACTCCATTAAAGAAGCAACGATCTATTACTCGATTAGATTCGGAGAATTTGTCACTTCCACAGCAGGACATTTTGTCTATTGAATCTCTACCACAGGACATTTTGGTGAGCATACTTCTATCAATCTTCACTTTTCGGGTTAAAATTTTAATGATTTCAAGCTCATAGATTTTTTGTTGAATGATTGCAGGTGAGGATATTATGTTGTGTGGACCATGAAGATCTTAAGCAACTTGTACATGTTTCGAAATCGATGAAAGATGCTGTAAGCAACATTATCTGAAACAAATTTTCTTGTCTTGTGTCTTTTTACTTTTTTGCTAAGATTTTGATGTTATTGCGTGTTTATTTGATCAGGCATTGGTTGCAAAGAAATGGCATTTTGAATTTAGTACTCCAAATGCGAAAACCGCTGCTTTACGGTCTTTCAATTCATCTGAAGATCTAAGTAGGTTTTATATGGAAACACCAAGTGCTCCTGGAAAACAAGGGTTTTACAGGCGTCGAATCAGCCGGGAGAAACTCACAGACCTCGCTGTGGCTTTATTCCATTCACCCGAGGAAGAAAACTGGTCTAAGAAGAACAATGGAGGGTTTTGTTCCTGGAACTAAAACATTTAAGTAATTTCTGTGAATATTAACTGAGTAATACAATTCTTATTAGGGTGTTTTGTGTAGACTTGGTTGTTATAGCTGCTTTCGTTGTTGTTGTATTTGTATATGTAGGGATAAAGATAGGAATTAGTTCATTTAATCCAAGTTAAGTTAGGTACTGTATGTTATATTAGTAGGTCATTCTTCAATTGGCTTCATTGAAGGTCCAGTAATTTATTTTTCTTTTCTTCCTATTTAGTTGTGTGGAGCTTCTAAGTAGGGTTCGAAAAATGGGCATTTCCCTCCTTGCCTATATATGTCAAAGCAATGTAATGTAAAGATTTAAATTCGTTTCAGTTACTTTTTTGTTCTCAAGAACTCGGGCTCTTTTGTAGTATGTATTATGTAATTTGTGCTTCAATTGTAGTAGATGGTAATTTTGAGATTGGTTCACATCTGTCTAAACTTTTACTAAGAAAAAAGGTATTCATCTAAGTGTGGCTTTGTGACAATGTCGGTTTTGCTTCACCCAGCAGGGGAAGGGGGAGCCAGTTGAAGGTAGTTATTATCTTTACTTAATAAGCACATTCCGATTTCATTCTCTGGACAATGCATTCCTTTTTTTATTTATGCTGAAGATGAATAGTATTATTAACTTAAACCAGGTACATTATCTTTCAAGAGTTGGCTGGCAACGACCCTCGGGACCCTACTGCCCCCAGGTATTTCCGTCCACATAGCATGCCTGGTTCCTCAGATAGGAGCCGAATGAACCTTGACCTGAGCTTGATAGTCGATGCTAAATGTATCTTGAATGCTCTTGATTTATCTAACCATTTCATTAAAATGTTTTACCAACCTTGTTTTGTTCTATTTCTAGATGAAGTCACAACTCAGTAGCACCTAATTTTTTAGCCTGGACAAGGCATGTTTTAAGACTGCAGAATGGTCAGTGTTAAAATGGTCAGAAAACTGGGGTAGTATGGGGAGTGCTGACTTTCCCACGAAAACCTTTTTTTTTTCGCCGAGCTACTCATCAATAACAAACAGCTACAACAATGTCAGGATTTCCAGGATAGGAAATACCCAGACTAGAAAAATAAAGACCTACAGAATCCACATAACATACTAATCAAACAAAAACAGCAGTACACGAGAAGCGGCAGTGATTTTTTGAGGAAGTGATAAACATAGAAATCATTAGTGAATATATCTCAGTGCACTCATCATGGCACATGGTTACTCGAGACACGGAAGTGATTGATCAAGTGAGAAACATAGAAACTTGAATATATATCTCAGTGCACTCTGCATGACACATGATCCCGTCCATCACTTGGTCTAGGAGTACTCAAGGCATGAGCCATACAAAACAATAACATGCCTTGCTTTCTCCGGGTAGACACAACAGCAAACAGAACATAACGTCTTATTTAAAAGGAATGTCATTCAAAGGGAACAAATGTAATTTCAGGTGAAGACTTTTAATAATTGTGTTGCCTTCCATATTTAAGTTAAATTGCCTTCATGGCAGTTGATAGGAATAGGAATATTTAAGTCAAACTTATTTGACTTGACTCATATCCAAACCAAGTGTGGTTTCATATAGTCACTATTCCCTATTCAGACCGGATACTTAATAGGAATAGTCAAGTCAAACTTATTTGACTTGACTCTTATTTGAGCTCACCGTGTAGATGTCTTTGAGAACTTTAATGTACAACTAGATTTTGTGACCCCAAACCCAGTCGTAGTAGATGTTTTCCTCTCTTCATATAGATAAAAGAAATTATGATTATAAAAATATCAGAGGGAGAAAGGGATTACCAATGAAGGTTCATGAAATTTTGGTTGGAATGAACTTGGCATGTCTCAATGGCAATGTTAAGTTTATTCGGTTGTCCAGCACCCATTCTGGGTGAAAGTAAAAAGGATTCTTCATGTGCTCGATCTACGTTGCCTACTGATACCTGTGAAGTAAAACCATTAGTGGGGCGCATGATTGCTTGGTTTCAAAGTAGTGAGTAATACTGTGGTAAAGTTCAATGCTTGGAGTTCCTGGCGCTGTTTGCACTACCGTTGGTGTTGGGGGACTCTTTAGCAGTGGTGGTTAACTTATGGGAAATGTGAACTTGCAGCTGATAACATCATTAATGCTAGAATACTTGATGTTCATGGAAGAATTCTCAACAAAAATACATGAGTAAAGACTTGATCTTTCTTCCATGGATGATCAGATTGGTTTCTGTTCCACCCACTGTCTGCACCGGCTAATGCTTAATCGAAATGCATTCATCAAATAATAATTAAACCACATTCTTTACATCCCATAAGTATCCAATTGGATTTTCTCGTCCAAATACTACAAACATAAAAGCAAAATCGCAAGGGTCCAATCACCCGTTGAGAGCCTAGATTTTGACCAAGTTGTTACCAGCCAGGCACTCTAGATGCATAATACATTGATGAATTTATGTAATCGAAATGCATTTATCAACTTGTGTAAAGAACCAAGAGGTGAATCATTTGCCTGGTCATGGCTTTGAATAACACTTGGGAATGTTAAATAACAGTACCTCGTGTTACGTATACATAAGGCATGCAATAGACTGAGATGTCCAGGCTCAATATCCCTCCATATTTTGGACTCCTAGCAGAACAATCATCTGCAACTACTTGAATGTTGTCTTCCAAACTCTTCAAAATGTTTTCTTCATCTCTTTGAAAACCTGCCACACATTTCGTAGCGCTTTTTGATTGTCACCATGGTTATACGAAGAATCTACGTGCTCCACATGAACTGCTGCATTAATACACATGATCTCAGTTGCATCTAGATAAATTTTGAGTATTAGTATTCAGAATAATAATTGATGGAATCATATATAAGAAAAAGAATAAATGACTAACTAACATGAATATATTTGGGGTTGCTGCCATTTCAGGTTGGTTCCACTTGGGACTAAAATTATATAATTGATGGAAATCATATATAAGAAAAAGAATAGATGACTAACTAACATGAATATATTTGGGGTTGCTGCCATTTAAGGTTGGTTCCACTTGGGACTAAAATTAGACTCCAGATGATAAACTCTATATCCCATATATCATTTACAATCAATCAACTCCCAGAGTTGTTGACTATCTGCAGTGTTGTATCTACAAACAGAACATTCAGCATAATTAAGAGGTAACATAATTATATGGAAACAGCCCGAGGTTACCTATAAATCATTAGTGATGAAAAATCAAGCCAGCTAGTAGTCCAAGTCAAATGTGACACTGCAAATCTACATGAATGTGACACGTAAAAGCTTATGATGTGTTGAGAACATCGCAAAATGCAGTACCAAAAATCTATTGTTGTTCCCACATCTATATATTTTTGTTCTTGACGCTTTAAATGCAGTACCAAAAATATGACCAAAGTTTAAATTATTATTGAACTTGCATGAGGTAAAAAAAACAAACTTACCTGATGTAATATACCTGAACAAAGGCAAAGAAGAAGAGAGGAAAACATCTACTACGACTGGGTTTGAAACTCTATATGAGTTTCCAGGCCCAACTCAAACACCAATGATACCCGCTTCCAAGTTCAGATTCCTTCACCGTCCATTCAACCTTAACACTTCGTAAACTCCATTCGTTCAATACCTTCCTGTCTCCGGCTTTGCAAAGAGTTCCTGCCGATGCATTCCAGATAAGAACACTTGTATATTTACCCCACAGCAGCGGCTCTTCTCTTCTTGACTGCTTCGATGGTATAAACTTCAGGCTAGCTTCGACTCGTCCATTCTCCATTCCAAAACCAACTACAGGTCCATCTATTCCGTCCATTTATAATTCAGCCACAGCACAGCAACAGTGTCACTTCTTGTAGCCTGAATTCGCTTCATCTTCTACTGACTATCATTAACAACCCTTCTGTTCGTTTCTTCCCTCAACTGTGTCATTCCATATCCCAGGCAAATATCAGCAGCACCATCTCAATCCCGTCTTCTAATGCCTCTTTCATCACCAAGAATCAAAACAGTACCTCCAAGCATTTCCTCGCTGCCAAAAATCCCACAAACAACAACGGACACAACCCTTCTACTGAACTTCATCGTTGCCGCTACTTGTCAACCATTCTTCCCTAATGTGAGGCAAGGAAGGTTGACAACACTTTGAATATGCATGCACCTAACAACAATGGAGATTTAAGTCAGTAGTCTCCATTATATTAACACAGTTTGATTCGCTTCAATGACCTAATTAAGATACACGGTTAAATTTAGTTTGATGTTGCGTGTTAGCAGAGATGAGAAAAAAAAAATTGTATACGCTATGAGAATATATTCAAGCAAAGCATGATTTATTCATATCATGAATAACCTAGTCCAACTAATTTCAGGGACAAAACTAATTGCAATTTTCCATTAACTTCCGAACCGAGCATATTAAACATTACAGTGGATCCATATTTGAAAACCACCATGTAAGAAGAGTGACTTCTCAACTGTAATGATACAGCAGCGCTAGAACTTCTTTCTGCTCGCGGGGGTATGATTTTATACCGCTTAATAATTTCAAAACTTCAATTAAACGTCTACCCATGTTTCCTCATCTAACAGTAGCTTTATATATCATCTTTTAGATCTTCAGAACATTAATCAAATCGGTAAACCCTAATCTATCAGTATCACCAGCTGATTTTCCCCGATTAATTCTCACTCACACCACCCACATCGAACATCACAGAAGAGCGGAGGAATAGAGGAGAAGAAGGAAGAAGAAGAAGAAGAAAGAAGAGAATGCCGAAAGGAAAACTTAGCCAGTATTAATGGGTTGGTTTAGGGTTTATGGTTGTACCACCATTAATGGGTTGGTTTAGGGTTTGTTTTGTTTTTGTTTTGTTTTTCCGTCTAGTTTTAGTGTTTTGTTTATGATTCCGGATTTGCTAATTGTGTGAGAAAAAAAGAGGAAAAAAGAGGAAAAAAAGTGCTCTCGTTTGAGAGCTTGGACTTTGGAGGAATTCTAAGAGGAGAGAGAAATTTTAGAGCATTCTAAGGCTAATCCCTATCCCTATGAGCTAGATTGAGCCGTTAAATTGTTCAAAATGTGTTGCAAATCAAAAAGAAAGTGTGGTATAAAAGTTAACACTATTTCTCTCTCCTAACAAGTGCCCGCAGTTCAACCAGCAGAGAGATTGAAACGCTGAATGGTTAAGCGTTCAAAAAGTGACCTTAGCGCTGAACCGTTCAGCGCTCACAAAAATCACACGGATCACAAAAATCACAAAATTTGATTCGACATCTGAAATTTAAAGCGCTGAACCAAACAGCGTTGGGCTGACGTGGACTGCTAATCTAGCTGCTAGATTAGCACTCTCATAGGACTTAGGAGGTTGCCCTAGCTGACGTGGACTGCTAGATTAGAAGACCATAGAACTTAGTGGGTGGAGTTACTTGAAATGAGTGACGTTCACCGTGCAACGTGGGGACTTATATGACTTAGGATTTTAAAGGTATTGATCGATTGATTGATGTTCACAGCGATCCATCATGTTTGAATATTTATATCGGCTCTTGTTCCAGAGACATGAAGCGTATAAATTTTCCAATCGACTTTACATTTTTGGAAATACTGAAAATTCCAAATTCCATAGCGTCCCAAGGTGGTGCAGGTATTAGACCGACCCGCATCCCTAATAAATGGGACAGCATGTGCGTCGAAATTTTGCATGACATTGCACTGACAGTTCCGTTATCTAAACAAAAACTGCACAGGTGACCAGTAACAGGTTTAAACAGTATAGCCGATCCCAAATGTTGCGTCCACTCATAGATAACATAGATACCAGTTGTGTCTTCTGTAACAATCCTTCTAGAGTCTGTTAAACACCTATTCTATTCTTTGATTGCTCTTATGCTAAGTCAGGACGGATGCTGCCTTCATTGGCAGGCTTGATTTGAGGTCAGAATCTCCATTAATGGAGTATTATTCTAGTTGGATTCCAGGTTCAACTAATGACACTGAAATTGAAGTGGTAGCTACAAAGCGTTGATTTTTGGAAGGAAATGTATGAGAATCTTCCATAATAAATTCAGCACTAGTCTACAAACTTCATTGAGTGAGGATCCCCTCACACTCTTATTTTCACACTATCACACATGTTGAAAGACATTTTCTTAACCAAAATCAAACGGTAAGGTATTTCAAGCTAATATTTTGGGAATATGCTCGTCTTACAAAGCTCTACATATCCATAAAAAATGAGCTCATTCCGAAATACTAAACTTCACCATCTACCAATCTTAATTTTAACGGTTGAAAATTAGTCGACTTTCAATGGTCAATTTTCAAAGTAGTAGATGGTGGAGTTATACGTTTCGGAATGAGCTCATTTTTTGTGGATATGTAGATCGTTATAAGACAAACATATCCCCAAAATATTGTTCTCAAATACGTTACCGTTTAATTTTGATTAAGAAAAATGTCTCCAAACATGTGAGAAAGTGTGAAAATAACAATGTGAGGGGATCCCTCCTCAACTTCATTAGCAGTTCGGCACTTATTAAGTTGTTGGTCCTTAACAATTTTTGGAAAATACAGGTGACTCTGTTCAGAGAAACAATCCTGACTAGATTCTTCAATGCATCCTGGATTGATACTAAACGCAGGCTACGGACTAATACTAAGATCTGATGCAGGTTCACCTAAAATCTACCAAAGCTAGAATTAGGACCTTCAGTGCAACCAGCCCCTGAAGAAGCAAAAGCTCCGACTCTGCTTGAAGAAGCACAATAAGCTTTGGCAAAGAAGGCAAGGAAACAAGTTTTACATCATCAACAACAGATTTCAGTGCCTAATTCATTTTTTTAGGAAAAAATTTCAGCCTGGCTAGCCTCTTGTAATCCGTCTAATTCACTAAACAAAAATGACCACAGATTCCGTCAAGAAAAAAAATGTCAACAGATTATTAACTAAAGAAATATCACGATTAGAAGAACTAATTCAAAAATAACAAAGAAGCATTCTTTAAGTTCAAACTGCAAGCACTAATTCAACAATAACAAAGAAGCATGCTTTCAGTTCAAACTGCAAGCACTAATAGATAGCAATTAATAAAGATGACGTATAGATGTTCACCAATAATATATCCTTTAACTAGAACAGGGAGTAAATCCAACGCAAAGTAAACTACTAAGAGCCAAAGACTATTTTGCACCCTGAACTTAAGAAACAGAACCAAATAATATCCATAAACTGAACATAGCGTAATAAAAACCCTTGTTGTTTTCGACCTCCAAGATCCCCTCGTGTCGTCTATTGATTCAACGCCCACATTCCTTAAATTGAAAAATAGAACTACAGCTTTTGAGACATCCAGTGTTACTGAGCCAGCATAAGTACGTTTTCTGTAACTATCCATGAAAATACCTCACGAAGTCACCTTATTGTGTGCTCCCTTACCTGATGTAAAGAAACAAAGCACCAGTTACCAACTAAGAAGATAAGCAAGCTTAAACAAATGAAGGTAAATGACATATACGCAAAGGAGAATATAACCCTACAAACCTAATTATTTATCTCTTCACTTGGCGCATTTAGGGAGCAAAGCGGACTGGCAGCGAGCGCAGGGCCGCGTGCTGCTGCATCCAGTGCAAGCTCGTCTCTCCTCTTGCACTGGCAATTGAAGATTGGTTGATTGATTGCTAGTCAGAATCTTCATTAATTTCTTCATCAGACACCTCATCAAATGTCCTCATGTCAAGCTGGTAGCGGAGAATTCCACCGATCCCCCCAAAGCCTCTGCAAAACTGGGAACCTTCTTGAGATTTGTTGGTAACAAATTCAAGAGCACAACCAAACTGCTTGTACTCGTTTGCAAACCACTCGAGGAGAGGTAGTTTCTCCTGAACTTCCAATTCAGCATTATTGGCAAGATCACGGAAGTTGCTCTGGTCATTCTCTTGTTCTTTGTTGAAATGTTGGATTGAAGTCTCACCAGTAACACTGTTCTTAAGAACGTACCTGCTGATATCCAAGTTTTCCCACACAATTAGAGTCTCAACAGCACCCATTTCCAATGCCTTCAGTGTATCCTCAACGCCAAAGACATACTTCCCTGTGTCCTGGCTAATCTCCTCAAAGTACTTCCCAATCAACCGCTTCTCTTGGACAAACTTCACATTGGCAAGAATTTCTGAAGAGAGTTCAATCGCCTGATTGAACCCATTTTCACCACCATAAGAAACATCCACAACATTCAAAATTTTAGCCTGTAAACGAGGATCAAACATATCAGACTGACTCAATTCTGTCTTAAAATCAGCAGACCCAGCAAGAATTAACCCTGACACATTTGGCTGACTGGTTGCTGGATTGATGTAAAATTGTGTAGCTAACTCAGCTGTCTTCCTCACGTAATTATGGCGTTTCTCCATTCGAAGACGAGCGAAACGAAGAGCAGATTGTCCTCCTCTCCCATGCTTCTTTGGGAGATCAACAGTGAACTTGTGAAGAATTTCACGTGTGTTTCCACTTAATGTACCAAAAAGGGTTCCGTTCCCATCCATCACTATAAACCCAAATTTATCATCGGACTCCAGTAATTCATTTAGAGCCTCGGTGTGGAACTTGTTGTCACAGAGATACAACGATGCATTAATGGGCTTGAAAGGTTCAAAGTCAATGGTCACCTTCTTCTCTTTCCCGTCATCAGTCACAATGGTTCCAGTATACAGAACCAAACCATTGGGGGGGACCCTATTGTAAAGCTTCAACCTCTGTTGAGCTGAAGTAATGGCTCCCAGCACGGACTGACGGTTAACCCTACTTTTAATGTTTGAAGCAGTACCAAATTCATCACCCAGCATCTTAGTAACTCGAGCTACCTGATCACGTGGAGGCATGATAAGAGAAATCATGCTGGTGCCATTGCCTCTCGCAGCCTCCAGTGCCTTAATCAACTTCTTGATCTTCCAGATCTCAATGTTCTTATCAGTCTCGTGAGAGTCCGACATTGTAGCAGCAGCAATACAGACACACACAAGGATAAAGTATAAAGAGTATCCTAACCTGCAGACAACACGTAAAATCAGCACAAGCGAATAATACAAAGAGGAGCAGAAATACAACTAACACACTAACGAATATACAATAATTCACAAAAATAGATGTGAGAAGGACAAGTAACCATAACCACATCAATAATATATATATATCATGGAGCTTAAAACAGTAATCTGATGGCCGTACAAACAAATCGGAATTTCTTTTTCAAAATAGCACAATAACCAAGTAAAAGTTTGTTAACTAAATCATGATCAATCTGAACTGCAATTGGTAGCAGAAGATGGCTGGGATCAACTAATGAAGAGCCGGTTTTGATAACACAACAGAATCCTCAGAAGCCCTCTAATTATTTGTTACTACTTGCTGAAAGAGAAACAAAAAGAACGCTGTTATCTACTCATCCATTCTTAACAACCTAAAAACTTGCTTGTATAGGACGCCAAAGAGATGAATACCCTAACCTTATTTACCTACCACATCCCAATTCTTAATAACCATTAATACCAGAACAACAAATCACTATTCTAACAAATACCCATAGACAGAAAGAGGAAGCACAATATGAAACTATTTCACAGATAACAAATCCACATGCTTACGCAAAACAATGTCCACAAAATCTAATCAATCAAACATAATAAATAAAAATAGAAAACCTAGTTTCTTACAGTAGATCAACAAAACATGAGTATCAAACATGAGTTTCTCTTGATCTTAAAGAATCGGGAGAAAAAAAACATCATCAAAATCAAAATTACCTAAAAATCCCAAACCATAAACAACTATAGATTTGCGAAAAACATGAAGTAATTATACAATTCTATACCTCTCTGGTTAGTTGTTCTGCTTCTTAGGGTTCCTCTTCTGGAGATAACTTCGCAGCAATGGAAACCTTAAAGCGAGCAAGCGTGAGAGAAAATAATCTCTCTCGTGTTTTATATATATATGGGGAGGAGATAAATTTGGTTCCGGTTTTCCTTTCTTTCTTTATTTAATTAGGGTTTCCCTATAAAGAAACAAGAGTTTTTGAAGGAGTAAAACTCTTTTTAGCGTAATTGTGAAGCAAAATTGTGAGAAGGTGCCATCTGTGCATTAATGGAAATGGACCGTGCAAGATTAAGTTTTTGATGCAGTTGACGGTGAGAGATTCAGTTTTCAGTGAATTGCAAATTCTAGACAAACCTACGGACTAATTTTTTTTTTTTTTTTTTCTTTTTTTCTTTTTTTTTTATGTAGCCATATTCTTTAGTGTGGGAATGGGCGGAGTCACTTACGTGATAATTCTTACGTTATCTCACATTTGGACGTTATTTTTTATTTATTTTTGAATAAAACCTAAACGTCTAAGCGTTTGAAGGTACTATTTTTGGCGATGTGTTCCTCTCGCAAAACTCTATATACTTACCAAAATTAACATATATCGAGACGTATAACATCACCATCTAATACTTTGAAAATTAGGCGCTGAAAATCAACGAATTTTCAAAAGTTTAAATTATGATTAGTAGATAGTGAGGATTGATATTTCGGAATACGCTCATTTCTGGTAGGTATTTGGAGATCTGTAAGAGGAATATATCTCCAAAATATTAGCTTCAAATCCGTTACGGTTTATGTTTTCTCCAAAAAAAAAACAGCGTCCAAAGTGTGAGATACTGTGATAATAAAAGTGTGAGTGGATTCTCCCTCTTTTTTATTTACAGTACTGAAAGTTTCTGACTTTCTCCGACATCAAATCTTCCTTATTTTCAAAATTTGGTATTAACCTTCATCATCCATCCACTTGCATCTGATGCTCGAGATATTAAGTATAAAATTAAGTCATGAATTTATAAGTAAGGAATTCACTCTTTTTATTTATTTATTTGGTTTAAGAAATTCAACATTTAGTAGTAGTTTTTACAGTTTTGAAGAGTTTTCTACCAGGAGGAACCTAACTTGCATCAAGCATTGAGTTCAACGTTCTTGATAGGATATTTAACCATACAGTCGGTTGCATTATTTATAGACCTTTGTATGAACATGAACATAGTTATATTTGTCCTTAGAAAATGTTTAAAGCCCCTGCTAGGTTTTTTTACATAGCTAAAGTCTTTACTAACTAATATTATTTTCATCTCCCGTAACAGTACTCACAAAGCATATATTGCCAGACTCGAAAAAAAAAGTATATCTGATTTTAAAGTTGTCGTCTAATCTATTGCCCATTAATAGAGTCTGAGTTTTTGCTTGCTTACTGAAGAAGCTTGATGGTCTGTCATTTCCTTAATAGAAAATTAATGTCATGGGCTGGTATAGTACAATTGTACACCTTGCAATTGAAGAACTTGAAAAGATGGAAGCATCCAGAAACATTTGAAAACAATCATTGTATTGTAATGGTAAATGAGCATTTGGATAATTCTATTCAAGACCATTATCTGAAATGGGTGTAGTGTGCACTTTTTTGTGGAGATTCAAAGATTGAGAGATGAATTCCAGATGTTAATTGGCCTGATGAATAATACAAAAACATTGTTGTTTTGTATTTTCAAAACTAGAATTATATTTGGCTTTCAATAGCTACAACAAATTTACAACCAATTTCTTTTGAGATTCGAGCACGTCGGTCTATTTAACAACATTTTAATAATTTATCCAGATTAAAAGCTATTGGAAAAAGTGAATTTGCTGCAAAACTTCGGATAGTTTTCCGACCCATACTATTTTAGCACATGAACAATGGATGAAAAAATGATCCAATGTTTTTGTAGCAGTATTACACAAAAGGATGACAAAGAAGATATAAATAACTAATTTTCTAGAGGAAAATGTTATGTACACATTTCCATAAAAATAACCATACCATTAGCCATTGTTGCTTCAAAAAAAAAAAAAAAACCATTGTTTCTACTCATTTGGAGTAGTAGTACAAGATAAGGCTACCAATTCCACATAAATAGAGTAAGCAGAGACTTGCCAGATGTGGTAAGAAACCATTTTAAGCTAGCTTTCATGAACGACTCCAATATGAATAACAAGCTGAATTTGGTCTTCAGTCCGACTCATCCCAAAAATAAAGATCAGTCCCCCAGGTATAATCTTGAAAATAAAACTCAAATGGCCTAAAAAAATGAGGACTATGTTGTATATATCGACCATGCAAATGTTGATTTTATCACATAAAGCTACTTTCTATATACGTTATCTTCTTACACCATCCAAACCCTTACAGATATCATTCCAAACCAAAGTTCCTCGTTTTTAGAATAATAATAAAGAGGTTCATGTTTAAAATAATAAAAAAAAAAACCTGGACTTAAACATTGGCCCAAGAAGCACGAAGTTGTTCACCAGCCTCCAAGCTATTTTTTTGAAAGCATGACAGATTTTTAAATTCCACACTTCATTATCTTTTAGGTAAACAAGTTGATGACCAAGATTTAAGATTTAGGATTTAGTCAAGTTTATTGAACCAAAACACCAATTCGAATATGGAGCACCTTAGGTTCGTGAACCTAGTTGAAAAGACGAGGGTACCGAGTACACACCACTAATTCTTTTGTAATATAACACAGAAGTGCTAATGGTGGATTTTTAACAAGGGATAAAACTATAATTATAGTTTTGTATATCTCTGACCCTGCTTCAGACGTATATATGAAACTCATATTTTATAATTTAGATATAAAAACTCTTGTTACAATGATCTCTTACTGGTCATGAAACCTATTCAGAGCATAAATATGCAACGATAATATAAGAGTCTCTCTGATGAGCTTTCAATATTCTGCATATTTCATCATTTATACTATACAATTCAATATCCATTTTTGTATAGAATCGAGAATGATTGGACAAGTCCTAAATGGATTGACCACTACTATAGAGCAATAATGTCTCCAGGATGTCACTGGTGTTGGTCATATTATTCCCCCAGGTGTTCCCTAAGTATAAAGAATAAATATTTAGAACGAGTATGATGCTTCTACCATCTCATACCTCGATTCTCGAATCAATTTAATGCTTTTAGACACATTCCTGCTAGTATAAAGCGACTAATTAATTAATTCTAGTGATATATTCATCAATTGAATTCCTTGAAGTATTATATGGTGGTGATTCTGATCTCAAGGTGACCAATGAAGCTGAGATGCTGTTAAGATGTGCAGTTAGAGTTAAGCAGACAAGTGAGGGCATTGAACTGCAGTTAGTTGCAGGTGTAGTGGTTGATATGTTGGAATGAATGTTATGCAGGGTAATCAAAATTGGTAAATGGGTTTGATGGTGAATATGCAATTACAATGGCTATGGGTATATGAATGAGGAAGTCGTGAGTCTGTTGCAGAGATGGGTCTGTGAGTTGTAAGCTTTGAATCTGGCAATGAAACTACGGGTGATAGCAAGACTGCATGAAGTTGTTGCAGAAGTAACGCCTGAACAAGTTGAAGGGTTATTATGAATGATTAGGGAGTTATAATGACAACAGGAAAGAAAGTTGCACCAGGATGGTGCAACACTAAATGGTTAAGCACCATGATAGGGCATTTTTAGACTAGGTTGTGCAAGATGGCCCAGGCCAGAACCAACTCTGCCACTCAGCCGAGTCAGATTAGCTGACTCGGTCTTGACTCAGACCTGACTAGTTCCTGACTCAGTGACCATTGACCATTAGTTTGACTGGTGACCAACGACAAATTTTTGGTCACCTGAGATGGTTTTCCGACAACTTTTACTGCGAATTTCCAACCACTTTTCTGGACTCCGGCGATAACTTTTGGGGAAAAATTTATACATGGGTTTTTCTCACACTTACGTTTGGTGGACTTCTTGGGTATGTACTTTTGAGGACTTGACGTAGTTTTGGAAACAATGAGAGCTATAAAAGGAAAAGTCTTCTACTTATTTTGGGGATCTTATACAACATACAACTTGGAGCTTTGGAGAGAGCCTCTACTAGGGTCTGCTTTTATATTTCATCTTCTTTACTTTAATAGTATTGTAATGAACTCCATAGATACGAGTAGCTAAGTTTTTATTATTGGTTAAGGAATAAGTTGGAATTCCTAAATGATGTTTATTCAAAGAATTAATCTTGTCTCCATAATTTTTCATTTATGATTCACTATTAATATTGACTTATGATTTGAATTCTTGTCACAAGTGGATCATAACCTTTGTTAAATCGAATTAGTGCATTTTTATGTTTGATTGATTTGATTAGTCTGATTTCATAGAACGTAATGCATCTATGGAATTAAACTTGATTAGTGTGTTTTCCACGTTAGGTTATTTTCCAGATGGAATTCAAGCTTGCGCCGTTTTATGTAAGTGTGATGAAATCAAGAAATTAGCGGGATATTCTTGTGATCAAGGTAACCTAGGGCTTTTATAAAGTTAAGATTAAATTATCAATTTTATTGTTACAAATACTTGCTTGTGAATGAAAAAGAATCTTTCACAAATATCTTTATCTTACTGATTACTTCAAACTATTCACTTGTTTTTGATATAGATTTATTGCTTTGATAAAATATGAAGAAGAAAAAAAAACTTGGTTAATGAGATACGTCTTTTCGGCGATCACACATACCTCCAGAATGTCTGATCTTTTTCCTTAATCTTAGGATACGATCTTGATTATCACTCTGTTATCTGATTTCGTTCACGTTTTCGGTGATGCAAAGTTAGGGTATCCTAATTATCTTCTAAGTCGATTATGATTTGATGGCGGTTTAGAAGAGAATCAAAGAGAGAGGGGAGAGAATTATCTGAAGTCTATTTTCTATTATCAGAAAGAACTTGTCTATATGACCAGCCTTTCGGTTATTTATACACGATATGAACACGACAATTACATGTAGATGACTAAGCATGTGACACTTTGGACTTAATGATTCCTGCTTTGTGCTTGTACCGACCTAGGACAGCTCTTTGTTATGGATATCCAGCTTTCCAGGCCTCCCTTCAGCTGACAACATCGAGAATCTTCTTAGTTTGGTACTTGGACTCAGGTCTTCTGCGCCTTGCTCCATGTCTCTGACTTGTTTGGTCGCCTATGTCTTGTTTTTTTGGATATCTGGACCAGGTCTTCAACGTCTAACCTTGAGTTTTATCTCAATGTCTCAGTTTATTACTCTTCAGCTGTCAGTTCTCTGGTAGATGCTATATTTCATCATTTACATATTTGCCCCCAGTTTAATTAAAGTAAGTCTGTACACTTCTTTTATTAAACTCCGGTTCATTTTGCATTAATAGCTCATGGCTTTATTTTCTTCATCTCTCAGCTACTATTTTTGGTAGCTAACAGCTTTATGTGCCGACTTGTGTCTCTTAAATTAGATGGGGAACCTAGGCGTCTCTTTGGGTGTTTCCCCTCCCCCTTCAGGTTACTTCAGATGGGGCGGCGTACCCAAGAGCCTCTTTGGGTGTATGTTCCATTTTTAAGTTATTTATGAGAATTTTGAGTTTCTCAAAGCCATACACTGGTCCTCTTTTCCCTTCAAAAATTAAGTATCTTTTCAAAGATACTTCATATCTGATATGTTGCTGATCAATATCTTGTCATGTCAGACTATGTATCTTGTACCGCCTTAAAGGCTTAGTTGCTTTTCACAACTTTGTACCATGATTTTTCTTTTGAGCTGTATTTTGCTCAGTAATCGAGCTAATCAATCTCGTGATGTTCAATTATTCTCTTAAAATATTATTTTATTTTATTGCTAACTATTAGCACAATTTTCAATTTTTCGATGTATTGTTCATCTTCTTGGAATACCAAAAATTTGGTAATTTACTATGTTATTTTTTACCGACTTTCAATCGTGCACTTTATTGACCACTACACCATTTTTAAGGATTAGCAACGGACCCTGGTTGTTGCTGACTGGAGTCGCAACGGTGGATCTCTGTTGTAAAACACCGTTTTGAAATTTTTCACAACGGCATAAGCTCCGTTGCGACTCTCGGTCAGCAACGGAGATTCGCAACGGGAAGAACCGTTGCTAAATTGTTAATTTGCAACCGTATCCCTCCGTTGCTAAACTTTATTAGGAACACAAAAAAAAAGACTCAGAATGGAGCCACGGCTTCATTACAAGCCACGGCTCGGAATATTGAGTTACCCTGTTCATAACTTCATATGGAAATCAACATTACATATAAACAATTTTTGAAATCAAATAAACTTAGAATCCATTAACAGTTTGAAAATTTACATAATCAAATAAACTGAAAATCTATGTTATTGAAAAGTTGTACAATTTGGAAATAATATTATCACACACAAATAACTTGAAAGCAAATAATATTATCACACAAAAAAATGGCAGCTGTCTCTGAGATACTTGGAAGTCTTTCCTTCAGAACTTCTGGGGGTAAGTGGTTCAAGTGGAGATAGATGTGATCCTTCATCGTTCCTGTAATTGGCAGCACAGTCAGGGAAGGTAACAAAAAAAGAAGAAGGAAATGCGGGTCTTTAAACCCAACAAGCATTTGGTCCAACTAATTAGCAACCAAAAAGAAATTGCAGACATTTAATGTGATCATACACCATAGTTGTTCAATTTGATTACTCAACAAAGAGCACAGAGCAAATGATCATGAATCATGTCAAAATTTGCACTTCATAAACTGAAGAAGAGGAAAAGATAGAGCGAAAGTGTCGGTGATTAGGAAGATTAAAGAGAAAGAATATTCAATTATAACGGTTATGGAGTGAATAATGATACAACTTTTACTCAATAATCCACATCTCGGGAAGTTATTAATGGTTATGGAACATGCGTTATGAGATGGACAAAGCTGACTTTCAGCAAGACTTTCATTCTAGCATACAATTCCAAACAATTATGATAAATATAAGACACTTGGCTTACTTCAGTCAGTTCCGAATCTGGGCTTTTAGCCAGAAGCAAGACTTTTATTTTAGCATCACGACTTTCAGCCAACTCCGCCTCAAAATCCTCATCAAAGCCACTGTGGAAGGAACATAGAGTAGGATAATGCGATATAGAGTGTGAAGCATCCTTCTATATCAGGGAATTAAAAACGCATACAAGTTAAACCCAACGAGTGAGGGTATGAGTAAATACCAGATCCATATAGAGATAGCAGCTTCAGCTCTTGGACGTAATACTTGATTTATTTATTTTTGATTCGACAACCAGAACCCCGTAAAGTGCAAAGATGCAAGACGAATAGTGCAGGGACTTTTTGTGCCTTCTTCATGAATTTGTTCAACAAACTGCAAGAAAAATGATCGAACTACAATTACGATTTTCATACTGTTTAACCAGTGGAAAAAATTCATGGATTTACTTAATATCCAAACTAAATCATGAAAACAAAATATGACATACGAATGAGGAGAAGAAAAAAGTCGATTTTTTGTTGGTTTAAATTAAAAAAGCATACTGCAAAAAAATAAAAACATACTGCAACTAAAAAGGCAAATATGCTGCTATTTTCATCATACCATTTTATGAACTGCACTACCACTGGATGTATCTTTATAGACGAAAACATTTCCCACACGCTAGCTATATGCAGTAGCTAAGTCATACTCACACAGACAAAAGCTTATACAGTCCATTGTTGATGGCCTAATGATCTATTACTAAAATATTTTAGTCTCGCATAACAATCATGTGTTCATATCAATAATCAAGTGTTCCTATGAAAACAAACACAAGAGTAACTACCCAGCCAAAACAAATGTAAACATTTAGGGAGAGTTCGCACATCAATCCACCAAATAAGATTTTATATTATTAAACAGTGAGACTAGAAGAACCAGGTCAAATCACCTTGTCGTTTAAGGCAACACCAATCAGTACGTACACAACTTATTTAACAAGATTATTAAGCACACAGTACATTCCACTTTCGATAACAGCTCTTGGAGCACTACTTAAGTCCACATATAAGAAGTAAGAAAGTTGGAAGGCTATATCATTTCCTCCCTTTCATTTTGATTAGCCTTAAAGATGTCAGCTAAAACAGTAATAACGATAGATACAAAAATCCATGAGTCATTGGTAGACCGAAACAAACTAAATCCACAACATTTCTGGCATGTACATATTTATCCATAGATACTGTACATACTAAGCACATCTGTGCAATCGATGGTTTGCAATGATACCATTAGATTAAGAAATGGAAAATACCCATATAGATCTCATACAAAGTACATGGGATACATATAATGCTGGTTCTTAATATCTATTATTCCAACTAAAGTTACAGCTAGTCAGTAGCTACTCATGGCATCGAATTGACACAAACTAATAGAAAATTCGCAAACAGCAAACATCATCTATATACACAAGAGTTCCTTCGATCAAACTTAACATTTTCGCCTTCATCTAACAACGAAATTAAATAACGCAAAGATGGGATTTTTATTCTACCTCTTCATCAAACAGATTGCAGGCATAAGCTCATATTAAGGACTCACATGAACCATATGACATTAGTATTAAAGAACTGAATAAAAAAATCAAATGAATGTTAAAATAACCAACCTTAAACCTGCTAGTTAATTATCTTCAAGCCACCAAACAGCTTTGAGAGTTCTCTTGGCACTATGAACCTTTTCTTTTCTTTCAAGCTTTCTCCCAAACACATAATGTGCGGTTATGTTGGTGTCAACAGGTCTGATTTTCATTGTTTAAGCACCTCCTAGAGATTCTACACCTGCGAATTCAATTTCTAAAAAGAACCCAAGTTCCTGTATCATTTCAGGATGTTAGAACAATCAAAATTTATGACATGCATATCCTGAAACTAATGGAGTTGGCCAGTGAGAAGCAGGAGTTGCTACTATTTTCAGCTAAAGAAAGTGAAACAAGGAAACCAAACAATATACTGTTTTATGTTCATCAATCAATGCCTAAACTGAATGTCAACTTAAAAATCACAAGTACAAATCGCACCTACATGCTTTAGTTTTTGGATTCTATCAACATCACTGGATATGTCATACCTGTATGCATTCATTCAAGGCATCCAGCATACTTGCACAAATTTCTGTCTCAGGCTCCGACAAAATCAGTTGTGGTCCAATGAAATTTGAATAACAGAATGGCAACAACAAAAATGAAAAGATATTGAAAACAACAGACCAGTAAAAAGAGAAACTAAAAAGAAGACCTTGTGTAGAGCCTCCACCAAAGAGGGTATAATTATAAACCCAACCTACCATTAGAATCGATTTGTAGACCAAATCATTCAGCATCCCCGCATTGGTTAGTCCAAATCATATAGCATGAACTAACTAAAGCTAACATTGGTTCAGTTGAGTTATTTACCTAATAAATTCCCTTGAACATAATAGAGTTAGATGTGCATTTACACCTACAAATAATCATTTAATGAAGCATCAATATACTTATCTGAATTCTAAGCAGAAACTGGTTCGTTCATTTCATAACTTTCCATCAAAATCTAAAACAAAATGAGTTAATTTGATTACTAAGAAATCAAATCAATAAAAGCAAAAAATTATACCAAAAAAACCCAGCAAAAGAAAACTGATCGATCCACTTACCATAACATCCACAGTTGGTTCATCCTCATATCTGTGGGTTCAAAAATCAGTTCAAAAAGCTCGAAATTACAGAAAATTAGAAACCCTAAAACCAAAAGAGAAAGAAGAAATTGAAAAACTGAAATCAAAGATTAATCCCTAAAATCGAAATCAAAGATTAAACCTTAAACTGAAATCAAAGATTAAGCCCTATAATCGATAAACTTAAATGAAACCCTAGGATTCGATAAACTTAAACTTAAACCGATAAAATGGAAAAATAGAACCAGCTGAAAGAGACGAAGTTCTTCACGATTTGAAAGAGTTCATATTTAGAAGAGATGAAGTTCAGAGATGGAGATGGAGAGGAGAGGAATGAGTCTGTTGTGGCGGAGAAAATGAGATGAAAATTCTTAAGGCAGGATCGATATAGGTTAGGTTGGGCTGAAGGGTGGAAAAAAAATAAAGAAGGCTTGACCGAAGTTTGACTGGGGCGTATTTATAAGTTCTAGTGTTCCCGACCACACACGTGCTTCACACGCTTGAACCCAGTGCAGTTGCTATTCGCAAGCTTACGTGTGCGGTTGCAAAATTTTCGTAA
The DNA here is from genome assembly GCA_023531105.1 of Papaver atlanticum. Taxonomy (NCBI): domain Eukaryota; kingdom Viridiplantae; phylum Streptophyta; class Magnoliopsida; order Ranunculales; family Papaveraceae; genus Papaver; species Papaver atlanticum. Next base: position 3,388,418 of record JAJJMB010014612.1, on the reverse strand, counting down.
CAGATATCCGCCGTTGCAAAAAATTAGCAACAGAAATTTCGCAACGGCACTACTTCCGTTGCAAATATGGGTTGCAAATCCCTTAAAATGGTGTAGTGGACTTGTAGTAGTGGGTTACCACTATACGTGTCTTTAATGCGTATAGAAACGTGGGAGTAATTTACCGTTTTACAGGTTATAACCCTTTCACTTTCCTTATCTTTTACTTAGCATAAAAGTAAAGCTTTGTAATATTAGCTTAGGGCATAGATTTTCTCTCTTTTTCAGATTTGGCCTTCTTTTGTTTTCTCTTCTCGAATCTCTCATTTAGGTTTGAACACTTTTCTTTCCTCTCTTTTCTTCGGAAGATGGAATCTGCCTAATATGACCAGTTGATGGATACGGAGTCCGTTCTTCTACCTGTTGATTCTCTGTTTCAAAGACATCCTTTTCTTTCTCATAATTTATTCGTGATTCGTTGCCCCGAGCCTTATTATTCTAAAATACTTGAGGTACAGAGTGTTTCAGAAGGTGAGCTTATCCTTATTGAAGCTCATCTTGCTTTCATTATTCTTCTTCTTCCTCTTATTATCTGTGAGTATCTTTTGCTCATTGACTGTCCTCCCCAACGGATGAATCACAAATTTTATTTTATTTATGAAGGCGGTTATCGACCATATCCATTCGGCGTCGGATTCTGAGAAGATAACTGCTTTCTCAGAGAAATTCTCTTAAATCAAGTGGGAAAAGTTTTGCTTTTCCTCTTATGAAGTATATATCTTTCGCCGGAATTCTTATGCCACACTTGGTATAGAGGAGAGTATTCCGAAGAAGAAATATAAACTTCCTAAAAATGGATCCAGACTAATTGTATTGTTTGGTAACTGGGAAGGTGGAAAAGGTCTTTCACTTGGAGAATTGAGGCTGAGGTCTTCATTCAACGATAGGCCTCGCTCCTATAAGTGCTCTTCATTATCACCCCCACCCCCCACCCCACCCCTTTTTTTTTCCCCTGAACTCGGACTTCATTTCGTGTTTTAATTTCCTCGGGTCCTTCTGAATTTTATATTTCGGAAAGAGCTGATGCTGAAATGTGCGTCGTCTACAATTGTCTTGGCCATGTTATCAACCATAACGATAGTGTTCTGGTTTGGATGATTGAAACTGTAAATTTTAGATGCCCTGAGCACTCATCTCCGGACATTCTAAGGGATATTCATTAATTTCTTTTCTTATGTTTCTTCATCTCGCTCTCGGGCTAGAATCCCAAAATGATCGATTATTTCATATTTTATCTTTGATGCAGTTCTGTATTTTGAATACTATAACATTTATTGCCATATCCCTTTTGCATCCAAGCGTTTGAAGAGATGCTTCGCTGATAAGCAATCGCCGAAATTTGTTGCTCGACGTAAAGTTAAACTGGTTAACCTTCAGCCAGTACTGCCTGAGGGTGTTGTTGTGGCAGCTGAGGCCAAAATTAAAATCATAGAGGATATTGCTGCTTCTCTGTAGAATGATCTCGCTTTAGCTAGATCTTCCATTGTGGCTTCTTGGTCTTCTTGACCAATCCAGGGGAAATGAGAGAGATAAAGAGAGGGCAATTTCTTGACCAAGTCGTGCGATTTTGACTGGTCTAGGGCTTGATTTTTTTCATCTCAGAGATCGATTTTAATGGAGTCAACTTGACAAATCGAGTTTCTTCTTGAGTTTCTTCTTAAAATCGGTACTTTCTTTCCTATGCTGCGATCTTTAATTGAGTTTTTCTTCAAAAAATCTTTAGCTTCATTGGATTTATAGTTTTTCTGATTTTTTCTGGTAATCCACTTTTGTCTTCAGTTTTTCTCATTTGTGTTCTAATTAATCTTCTCTTTTCTTGTCTGAGTTAAGGGTTTCCTTACCTTGTTGTCTTTTTAAAGTTTTCTTCTGATTTTGTCTTCTAATTTTCTTTTGGTTTTAGGCTTGCTTTTGTTTCCCTGTATCTCTTGTGTTCTTGTTTACTTTTTTATCCAAGTGTTTCTCCTGTGGCTTCTTGGTCTTCTTTTTGCCTAATGTCTTTCGGGTTTTTTAAAATGTCTGCTAGTTCTCAGTAGTTCTCCCTATTTTCTGCGTTTTCTCAATGTCGATTTTATCTAGCAATGGACCTTTAGGTACAACTTTGTTAACGGAAAAAACTAATCCCAAAAGTGTTGTTTCCTCCGCTATGTTGAATGCTCTCCCTTCTCCTTTTTTAAAAGGGGAATTGCCAGTCATTAAGTTAACCAATAGCATGTATAACAAGGGTTTGAATCAATGGAAATTCATCCTCATTGGAAGGCTTGATCTTAACAGGATTAAGCTAGAAGAAGCAAAAGATATTTTGTGTTGCCAGTGGAACATTGAAGGTGAAGTTAAGCTCATTCCATTGGGAAAAGGGTTTTTTGCTATTAAGTTTGATAACGAAAAATACAAGATTAGGATAAGTTCAGGAGGATCCTGAAAGGTTGCTGATCAGTATTTTCAAGTCAGAGAATGAGAGCCAAATTCAAGCCGTAAAATCAGCGAACTTCACTAGCTAAGGTATGGATTAAATTTCCAGGTCTCAGCTTGGAATACTAGACAGAAAAAAATCTGTTGACTATGGGTAAAGCCTTCGGCAAACCAATCCAGGTAGACCACAACACTCTTGCAATGGATTTTGGGTTTTTCGTTAGTGTTTTAATTGAAGTAGACTTTGGAAAATACATTCCAGATCGTGTTTGGGTAGAAGATGAATATGGTGATAGTACAAAAGGATTTTGGCAATTAGCTGAAATTCCCAAAGTCCCAAAGTTTTGCTTTCATTGCAAAATAGTGGGGCATCTAGTTTCTGAATGCAGATCAAAAAAAGAGGAACTAATTGATAAGAGTGTTGAAGTGAATGTTTCTAATGAGGCTAATACTAAGAAGAAAAAGAAATCAAAGAAAAGCAAGGAAACTCTATCGGTTGCAGAGATTCAAGAAGGTACCAAAATGGTTGTCGAGGTTAAGAAACATCTTCATTCTCACCAGGATCAAACAACCACCTCTGCGTCGGTTCCCTTGGTTCCTCCCAGTGTTGTAACTTAAAATAGATTTCAAAACCTTGGAGAAGAGGAGGAGGTTGCTACTTCTGAGTTAGTCACTTGTGATTCCGAGGTAAGTAGCTCCAAGCCATCTTCGTCTGAACCTATTCTTAAATCGAATAGAAGAGTGAGCTCTAAAACTAAAACGACAAGTCTTTTCCCGAATGGCACGTTAAACTCTAAAGTTAAAGGTATGCCGAAAATTTTAGATGATGCTAATAAGATTTCGACGGTAGGACTTATGGAGTTTGGCTCTATATTGGGAATGGGTTTTCCTTCCTCGAAGAATGACCGTCAATATATTTTTAATAGCGTAGCAGATAATCATAAAGATCTCACCATTGTGGAAGCCTAATTTGGGTCTGTCTTTTCAGCAATTGGTAATTGTTGTTAGCTAGTATTTATGTTCTTGAACTTTGACTTTGGTCTCATAAGTTAGATCTTCTTTTGTTGATGTTCTTGTGAAACCTTATCGTTCTCTTTACGTCTAGTTTTAAATTTGTTATCTTACTTTTGCTTTGAGCTATATGCTCTCCTCAAGTCGTACTCGCTTGCACACGGCTTGTGTGTCTTTCATTATTATTAAGTTTGCCAATCAAAAAAAAAAAAAAACTAGATCTTCCATTGTTACTGATACTTCCTTAGCAGTTACAGCTCCTCTGGAATCTAATCTCATTTTAGTTGGGTCTTTTGCTTCTGCTAAATCTTCTTCATATCCGTCCTGTACGGATTTTGTTATATTCCAAGGTTTATCATCTGAGCTCCCCAGTTCCAGTAGGAATTTAGTTGTAGCTCCTTATTCAAGTTGGATCTCGTATGTATTTTTTCTTCGTATTTCTATTATGTTTATCATGCTAGAATATACTCCCTCCGTCTTTTATTAACTGTCCTAATTGACAAAGTCAAGATATTAAGGGGATTGTAAGAAATGTCATGACTAACCCTATTAAATGCTATATTATTACTAAAATTAAAACCAGTATATAGGTGTCCATAAATATTTTTATGAATAGGTAGAAGCTTTATTAAGAACTTTACGGTTAAAAGATATTCAATAAAAAAATTTATTTATGTATTATGATACTATTAATAATTTTGGATTGAGTTTATATTAAAAATGATTTTATAATTGTAAAAAATAAAGGGTACATTTGATAGTTTAATGGGAAAATATGTCTATAAACAGAGCGGACAGATAAAAAAAGACAGAGAAAAATAAAATATAGGATGGATAAAAGAAGATAGAGGGAGCACATATTTACTATTATTATTATCCTTTATTTTTAGTTCCTTCGTCCCAAGGCCTAGTTGAGAGTAATAATCCCTTAGTTGCTGAAGAAACTGAGGCATCCCTGATTCAGTCTATTTGGGCGGTTCCTTATCCCAAGCGATGAAGTTGAGATTCAGATGGGATCTGATGGTCACCTATCTCCAGTTTGAGAGGAAGCTAGGGTTGAAAAAAGATTTTCTAACCGTCAGTCTTTATACCTTAAGGGGTTTGCGCATGATTTTCCTCAGTTTATTTATAGCAGTGGGCGTGACAACTCTTTGGCCGATCCTGAGGTTTCGAAGTCCGGTGAAGCTTCATCTTCTTTGGTTCTTTTGGTTGGTCATAGCAATTCCAGCTCATCGAGCTCTTAAAGCGATTCTGATTCTGAGAAAGAGCATGAGATCCCTTTAACGTCATTTCGATTTTCGGTCTAAATTTCTCATTGTAAAATGTTTTGTTGTACGATTTCTTTGTACATTCTTTCTGACCTTCTACGAGGTTCATATATATATATATATATATATATATATATATATATATATATATATATATATTCTTGTTTTCTTTTTTACCCTTTTAATCTCTTCCCCAATTTTGAATTTCATGACAGTTTTAGGATTTGGGATGTTTGTTTATGATCAATCATCTTGATCAGTTAGTTTTTGTGCTATGAATTGCCGAGATCTGACTCCATTTGAGGTTCCATTAGACCCTTGTCATGGATTTCTTACCTGACTTCAGGTTCCATCTTCTGCATATTTGCTTAGCTATGAGATAACGTATTACCTCATCTATCTTATATGGGTTTTCAGTGGTTTCAAAGTTTCAGACCTTTTGGGTTTGGCCCATTTCTTTACGGTGTCCAGATTGGTCATTACCTGGGATTGGTTTCGACCCATTTGTATGCTGGACTACCTGTGTTCAGGTGTCTTTGATTGTTTCTTACTTGTGTCATGTATTCACTTGGTATTTTAAGTTTTCACCTTTTTCAGGTGGGCCAGTACTTCGGTTCGGCCTTTTCCTTTCTGACAGTTCTCCTTTTGGGGGGTGCTCTCAGCATTGTTCTCATTTAGATGTTTTCTCTCTTATCGCTTTATTTATCTTTATCGCATTGGGGATGTTAGCTTCATCACCTTCAGTGGTGCTGGTGGCAAGTCTTAGTTCAGAGGTTACCTGACCAGGGTACCATTTTATACCGTCTAGATACTGGTCCTGAGCTTTCATTATGTTGGTCTTAATGATGGTGTATCTCTCCACCAGGATAGGTCTTTATTGCTCTTAAGTTATCCCTGGTTGACCAATTAAAGGTTTTACCTCATTGTGCCTTTATTAACCAACTCTTCGAGAGATATATTCTTAGCATGTGGAGTGAAATTTTAGACTTTATTCAGTCGGGGTAATATGAGATCATTCTTATGAAACTTTTAGCTATATCTCTGAGCTGCTTTTTTAATATGATTTGAGTGAGTATTTGAACTTCACTTTTAAATTTGAGACTTTTTGCTCTATTTCATTTTTGTATTCTGGACGTTTCAGCTCTATTTTTCAATATTCTGAGCGTTTCAACTCTTCTTATTTTTTATTCCGAGCACTTCAAATCTACTCTTTTTAGGTAGTCTCAGTGCTTTAGCTCTTCTTTGTTTTAATATTCTAAGCGTTTCAGCTATACTATATTTAGGTTTTTGAACGTTTCAGCTCTGTTTTATCTGAGCGTTTCGGCTCTACTTTATTCTTCTTATCCGAGCGCTCCAGATCCACCCTATTTAGGCGTTCAGAGCATTTCATCTTTACTTGACTTTCGTAGCTCCTGCATTCCAGCTTGTACGAACATTAGTATTTCAACTTTTCATAACAGAAATATTTGATTTACAATCTTAGTGTTTCAGCTTTCGCTTTTGAAATTATAGTTTTTCACTGATAGTACTTTTTCAGGTGGCTAATGTTATACGGATAAATCATCTCTTCAACAAGTTGGTTTTTCAGCCTGTATAACCCACTGCCTATTTTTTCGGATACAATGTAGGGTCCTTCCCATGATGCCCCAAGCTTACCCAGCTTATTTTATGTGCTACTGGGTAGAATTTCTGTTAGCACCAGGTCACCGATGGTTAGATCTTGGTCTAACACGCTTCTGGTTCTTTCTCATGCACCTCTGCTAATTTTCCAGTTGTATTAGTGCCCTTTCTCTTTTCAGGTCGACTTCTTCGTTCGCCTTTAGGATTACTTCGTCATTTCTGCCTGAGTTGGCTGACAGTTTCCTGGTGATCGGAAATTTTAGCGCAGTGGGTAAGACAGCTTCCATAGCCCCATAATACCTCATGCAGTATGTCTTCCCATACTTCTTTATGTAGTACCTCAAGCTTCCTTATGTTTGACAATAAAGTCTTGTTTGAAATTTCTGCCTGACCGTTTCCTTATGGGAAATATGGCGTGCTAAACCTGTTTCATTCAGTGATTAGCTACTGTCAATTTCTTTCATTCCATTATTTTACATGCTTATCTTAACATTTTCTTTTGTTTTCAACATATCATAATTCAAAGCTATGTATGGTTCGGGAAACATACCTTTGCTGTATATTCTTCTTTCTGCAGAATTCTAATAGCTTTTTAGCTCGGAATTATGTTTCATTGTCAACTACCAGCGTCATGGGTAATCCAAATCTACATACAGTATGATGTGTTCCCATATGAATTTACTGACATCATTTTCTATAATTGTTACTAGCGCTTTTGTTTCGACCAACTTTGAGAAATAATTTATAGCAACCAATAGGTATTTTTCCCTCCAAGCGCATGTACTTCAACAGACGTGTTAGTTCAATTTTACCTTTAAAGCTTGAACTTTTAATTTCATAATATTTTCTCATTTGCTTTTAAAGTAAGCCGTGAGTTTTGAAACTGTTACCATAGTGAATGGACCCATAATGTCCAATGACCAATTCATGAATGACCAAGGAGTCAATACACTGTACAGGGTTTCTGCTGGTGCGTGTATCTTATTGTCATACGTGCACATTTCAGGCTTTCACAGTGTTAATTATCACTTTATCATACTCATGTTCTTTTCATAACATTCATTTGTTTTTGGCACTTTGAAGTGCCATTTTCTTTTGAATTTCTGACTTGAATAGTCATTTTGTACTTGTATTTCTTCAATTGATTTGCACATTTAATGCTCACATGAATGATTTTAGAAGGAAATTTTTTGGAGTTTGGTATCAATTAGTCATACCTTTGGTATTTATCACACTTCTTTTTGATCTCCTTAGATGCTCCTTGCATGTGTGGCCAGAAATAACTTGGGATCTTGCCTTTTCAGCTAGGGATCTTTTTCCTCCATGGTTACCACAATCTCTTGAGTGTATTTTAGTTAGGATTTGTTCCCCTTGCTTTTCTATTACACATTTGATTAGCGGACCCAAGTATGTTTTCTTGTACATTTCACCATCTAGGAGTTGGTATCTGGCTGCTTTGGTTTTAATATTCCTTGCCTCTTGTAGGTTGTTTGGGAATGTTTTTGATTCGAGGTAGCCGAAGATACCTTGCATCCAGGTTCCCTATATCTCAGTTAGGGTCATATTCGAGCTCCGAGTCATTGCACCATCTGTGTCTGGCTCATGGATAGATGAGCTTTCTAAGATTCCAATCTTGATTGTCCTTTGACAAGCTCCGAGTATGACTGACCCCAGGAAAGCCAATGTATATGCGTCTCATCTTATTTCTTGGTATCTTCCTGATACTTATTTTTCCAACGCTGAATATCAAAGTGTTGACCTTCTTTATGTATTTTGCCATTGAGACATCTCTTGTTTAGAATTGACCTTTTACCTGCTTTGCTGTCAGCTGAGAATCACTGAACAGGATGAACTCTTTTAGTTGTAGATTCTTCGCAGCCAGTAGTCCTTGTAGTAGAGCTTTATATTCTTCTTGATTATTTATAGAGCTGAAAGCAAGTGCATATAATAACTCAATGAAGTTGTTTTCTGGTGTCACTATGACTACTCCAGCTCTACCTCCTTTTCTGTTTGATGTGCTAACTATAAAAAAAATCCACGCTTCGGGTGTGTTAAGTGATGAGTCTTCACAATCTGGCACATTCTCAGGTTCTGCCTGCACTTCCGGCTGATTTTAACTGAATATTAAATCAAAGTCTGGATCCTCAACTAGGAAATCAGCTACATCTTGTGCTTTTATGGCCTTCCTGTTTTTGTACCCATGCTGAACTGATTCAGGCGGACTCTCCACTTTTCAATCCTTCTAGTTTTTGTTTCTTTGGACAAGACGTTTTCAACTAGGTACTCTGTGACCCTAATTACCTTTGAACTCAAGAAGTATGGTCTTAGCTTTATTGATAAGAAGTAGACATCAAAGATCACCTTTTCCAGCTGTGGGTATCTGGACTCTGGTGATGTTAGTGGCTTGCTGATGAAGTAGATTGACTTCTCTTTATTGTCTTCCACTATGAGTAATATTGAACTTACTGCATTTTGAGTGGTTGCAATGTAGAGATAGAGCTCTTCACCTCTGACGGGTGTTGATAGCATATGAGGAGAGGATAAGTAGGCTTTAATGTTATTAAGAGCTACCTGACATTTATCGCTCCAATGAAAGTCTTGTTGCTTTAGAAGTAAGTTGAACAGTGGTCTGTAATTGTCTGACAGTCTTGAAATGAATCTGTTCAGTAGTGCCATATTTCCTGCCCACTATTGTATCTCCTTTTTGCAGGTTGGAGGTTTCATCACCAGAAATGCTCTAATTTTCAGTGGATCAACTTCTATTCCTTTTTTTTTTTTGAAGGAAACATCTTGATTTCATTAATATGGTAAAATTGAATACATCAATTCCAAATACATCAAAGATGGGAACAATAAAAGATTACATATATCTTGTTTCATAAATGAAACTGATATTTGAAACATGGCATGTGAAATAAATTCCTGCCATCTGAATTTGTCTTCTACATTAAGAGTAAAATTTCCCAGAGGGGAATAATATGCCCAATTTAATTTTTATTCTCCTTTAAGAGTAAATTGTCCCAAAAGGGAATAGTATGCCCAAATCATCGCTATCACGATCACTTCTTATAGCCATATATCTTCAGAAAATCGTAGAATCATGGCCGCTTTTGAAAAATCATTCCCGATGACATATCTGTGATGAAAGCATTCAATGGAAACGCCATTACGGCTGATATAATCTTCTAATTGGCATATAGGATCCATTAGATATGAAACCAATTGATAACAAAATACAAATACCATAATCATATTTACACCCTAAAATCGTTTAAGAAAACGATGATTTATTTAATAATACTAGTAACTAATGGTTGTATCCAAATCAATCTGAAAGATCTGAAAAAATCAGATCAAATCCGATAGATTTGGATCACAATTGAAAGAAATCTGGAAGTTTATATATCAGGAAGAGAAAAATGAGAGAAAACGGTTATGAGAGAGAGGAAGTTTAGGAATCCTAGAATTTCCCACCCTGGACCCCAAAGGTACATTTTGAAGGATTGATCTTCATGTTATAGTCTATGAGGATAGTGAAAATTTTGAGCAAATCTTTTATGTGATCTTCTGGTTCTTTGATTTTCACGACCATGTCATCTACGTAGCATTCTATTATGCTTTCGATGAGGTCTTTAAACATCATGTTGACCAGTCTCTGATAAGTTGATATTGCGTTATTTAGACCGAAGGGCATTGCCTTAAAATAATATAGTCTGTTATCAGTGATGGATGCAGTATGTTCCGCATCCTTTGGATTTATGGGTATCTGATTATACCTTGAATATCCATCCATGAAGGATAATCTCCCATATCTTAAGACAACTTCCACCGTAATGTCGATGTCGGGCAGAGGGTAACTGTCTTTGGGACATGCCTTATTCAAGTTTGTTAAGTCTATGCAGACTCTTACCTTGCCTTTCTTTTTCATTACAACCACGATATTCGATATCCATTATGGATATTTGCATTCTCATATGATCTTTGTTTCCAGCATTCTCTGAACGTCTGCTTATACCGCATCATACAATTTATCCTTGATTTTTATTTTCTTTTGCTTCACTGGCTTGAAGTCTGGACTGATGTTCAGTGAGTGACAGGCGATGCGTGGATCAATTCCCACCATGTCTGACATTTTTTAAACAAAAAGGTCTACATTCTCTTTTAGGAATTATTGTAAACCCTTTTTTTCTTCAGTCGTGAGATCTTTTCCCAGATAAGTTATTTTTTGTTCGTCATCTAAACTCAGGCTACTTCTTCCAGTAGTTCAACTACTTCTTCCTTGAATTCTCTGTCTGTCAAACTGACCAGATCCTTTTGTGTTTCAGGCTTCTCTGTTAAAGTCTGTTAACTATATTGTTGTTTGGATGTCAGGTAATTGAGTTCTTCTTCAACTTTTAGCATCTTTGAGATTTTCTCTAATAGCTTTAATTGCTATCCTCTAGAACCTCCATGTGGATCTTCTTGTCGGATAAGGGAGAGAACATCTAAATCCTTTGATACAAATTGATTTCCTTTGATGACATACTCACCTTTGTTTGTCATAAATTTTTGTTTCTGATGGTATGTCGAGGGCACAACCTGCATTGTGTGGATCCAATCTCTTCTCAGAATCACATTGTATGGTGACTTGATGTTACGGACCAAAAAAACTACATTTGTTTTTGATTGGGCATGTTTCAACTGTAAGAGTTATTTCTCTCATTGGATACGTATTTTAGCCAATGATGCCCACAATAGCGAACCATTACTCTTTAGAACACCATCTCATGTCAGCTTCATCTGCTCTGCTGCTTGAAGATAGATGATGTCACAGGTGGACCCCTAATAGATCAGGATCTTGTGACAATACCATCCGTCTATGATGAACTCGACCACCAATATGTCACAATGCGGGAACATGACCCTAGCTAGATCCTTCATGGTGAATCGTATGTCATCTGGTGGTAAAAGCGACCCTTCACTGCTGGGGTGAAGACCTGCGACGTTCAACTCTAGATACTTCAGTTTTCGGTCAGTATGGTCGGATATTAGTTCTGTCTCAGCTCTGGGTGCTGAATGTATAATATTAATGCACCCTTTGACTTGCACTGCTAAGGATTTTCCAATATTCCCTTGCTCTTGGTGTATGAACTCTGTGATGTGTTTTAATTTTGTTGTAGAAATAGTGGTAATAAGATTCAAACTCTAAGACTTGTGAAGGATTTTTTTAGACTTAAATTAAATTAAAATTGTATAATATTATAAAAAAAACACCGAGACTCTGGATTCCACCATTAACCAATTAAGTGATATAATCTAATCAATATTCATGCAACTCTTTACGTTTAAGGTGATTCTAATATTTTGCAAAAGTAGATTTTTGGAATAACAAGTGTATTTCGAAAGCATAGAATATCAAAAACATAAGTCTAAGCATAATCTATCAAGATAAATCACAATTGTTTAAGAAAAATCATTCAATCAATTCTCAATCAAAGCAAATAATCATATAAGAAATTGCAAAAATAATTAAAATAGAACTATACCACTTTTCATAGAAAAATGGCTTCCTACGTCGCCTCGGCTAAGGGGTTTAGCTCCTCATATTAATCACTTTCTCAAAATACATGTTTATAGCTCAAAAACTGATTACAAGGGAGAAAAGAGTATACTGTAGTCGCTGAAAGTCTAAAACAGAAGACTGAATCGTTGCTGAAACGCTTCGATGACTGCAGGAAGGAGCGACCATATCTCGTTGTCAGTGAAAATAAGTCTGCCTCTGCGATTGACTATGTGGGTCTTATGTTCTTCTTCTTCTTCTCCGGCAACAGCAGCAGCAGCAGAACTCGGTTTCCTGCAAGTTGATTTTTTTGGCTCTGTGGTGTTCTAAACTTCCCCTAAAGTATTCCTTTCCTTCTTAGGATTCTCTAGAGCTTATATATCCCTCACAGGTCGGTTTAAACTCGATAAAAATCTCTTTTTCTTCCACCAAAAGTCTCGGACTTTTTTTCTTTTTTCTCTTTTTTTTCCTCTTCTACACGTCTCTAGAAGTGATATTATCGGTTAGATGATAGAATCAAATCACTAGGATATCTTCTCTCCAATTCTTCACGTTTGTTTCCAAGAATAAACCAATAAGTTGCCCAAAATAAACCGTGATATTTTTAACTTTTTTTTCTGCCTCCAATTCGAGTTCTAGCCACTTTGGATTCATTCCAACACCCTTACCTCGCCTGTTAGGTCCATAAGAGCAAACCCAATCAAATTCAGCCCTTTAATCTCCATAAAAATCGATCAACAATCCACCCCTAAATCCGTCTGTGAAAAGAAAATTTTCCCGCCAGTTTTCTGTTTTTGAAAATGTGAAGAAATGTGACCTCCTCCTATCCAGTCCCGGTATGTGCTTAGCAGTTGCTTGGAAATGGGTTACCCCTTATCCAAAATGAGAGTCCGAATAGCAAATGTCCTCCCAGGTGCCTTCAACAACTTTTCGAGCCAATTTCGCCGCAAAAGTCTATTTCTCCAAAAACACCTACAAAGGGATAAAATACCAAAATTAGTACAAAAATGGGTACTAACAATATACACAATAGAAATGAAAATAGACACATAAATGCGTCTATCACTCTGCCAGACGTCATTCTCGTGCCATGCTTTATTAGAATCTTATTAGATTCTTACAGGTGTTGGTGAGATGTCCATTTGTTTCATGATAAGAGCAATAAGACTTTCTTTTTCCATCTTCCCTCAACTTCCTTGGTGGCAAAAATAATGTCTTATAGTATTACCTCAGGTTTAGCATTCATATTTAGGAAGTTCTTTGACTCTTCTTTCCATTTGAGCTCAGACTATTCTCTGAGGTTTTTCCTTTTTGACTGCTGGTTTGGCGACTTGGGTCAGAGAGTTCTCTTTTTCCCAAGTTATGCCTAGATGAGTATACTTTATGGTTTGAGCTAGGAAAATTCAAGTTGTCATGTTCCCTCCTGACGAACTTCCTAGCTCTGGTTAGACTTCGTTCAAGGACTCGAGAATGTGACCTGTGAAGGAGTCTTGAATTTCTCCTTGAAGAAGGGTATTTCTGAATAATCAGCATAGAACTTTCTCCTATGATTTATGAACTGAGGCGGCTGATGCCTTGAATCGTCTTAGAAATTCGGTGAAACTTCCATCACTTCCTTGACTGATTTTACAAATATCATCTAGAACATTTACTTATTTGATGTTGCAGGAGTAGTTCTGAATAAACAATGATTTCAATTCCTTGAATGTTTTAATTAATTTGATGGGAGACATCTAAACCATGTCAAAGCGTATTATTGTAGACTTTTCAGAAAAAATCTTGCCATTATCCAGGTATTGCGCAGGTATAGAGTCATCATTTGCTCGAAATGAAATATATGTTCATTCGGGTCTGAATCTCCCTTGAAACCTTTGAAAGTTGGAAAATGAAATTTTTCTGGTAATGGATAATCATAGATCTCCCTTGATAATTGACTTTCTTTGAACATATATGTTGGGTCTGTTTTGATTTGCTGACCATCAGTTTTATCCTTTCCTCTTGAACCTTTATCATCCCGTCAATTTTTGAATCTATGGACTCATGGACCAAGTCACCGTGATAGCTGATGAGGGTTCATAAATTATGTGTCTCGGATTTTACAGTTGATTAGCTAGTGAGCTGTAATTTCTGGGTTTTTTTCTCAGATCAGGAAATTGATTTAACATAGATGACTGAGCTGGCAGAGGCGGTATGCTTAGACGTAAGTCAGACTATTCCAGCTGCGTACTATGTTGTTGTATAACTGGTGTGGTAATATGTTGAGCCGGGGGAGGTGTCAGTTGATTTAATTTCTCATCTAGGGTATTGATTGACTTCAGTATGTCTTATATAATGTCACTTGAGATTTGTATTACAGGGGTTGTTTTAAGAGCTGGTGGTCTTGGTGGCCTAATGTGTTGCTCAGGTGGTACATTTGGATCTATTAGAACAACTTGGGGTTGACCACTTGCCATCACTGTTGAAGTTGTGATTGTTGGTGGAATAATTATTGTTGTTGGTGTAGCTGTCGCTGCGTTACCAGCTTGTATTGGTATGTTTGAGGGTGTCAAGCTCATAGCTGGCATTTCAGGTGTGCCTACACTTGGGTGATCCACATTGGTTTAATTAGTGTTTATCGCCGTGGTGAGGTTACATCAGTTCAAGGTGGTAACCGTCTTTGTTGGCGTTCCATAACTTCACAATCACAGATAGATTAAGATGAGTATCTATGGATTGAGCATTTAATCAAGATGAAAATCATTGAATAGATCTGACTTTTGAAAGATCACCGTCTTTCATTTTAGCGGAAAAACTTTTTAAGTCGGTTTGTTTCATGATTTGGTAATCATTGGTTAAGCATTGGTTAATTGTTACGCAGTAGAGTCATTTTCATAAATTAACTATTAAAAGTTGTAATTAGCAAGCTAATTAGCAAATCATCTCATTCTTTGAATAGAAGGATTTCGAGATTTAAAACAATCTAGCATTTATATTGACTGAAATTGACAGCCATCATGCGTTTCATGTTTATTTTGTTCAGAAGTATTTATCATCAAATATTTTCTGGTTAAAACCTAACAATAATTGAATTATGTAACTTAAACGACTTGTAAACATGCGATTCTAGATCAAGAACGTAGATCTGAGTAAATCATACATCATACATCATGTTATAGTCAGATTTAAACTTATGTGTTCGAAGATGCTTAATCAACAATATAATTGTCTTTCGATTTCATCAAAACATCTGTATTATCTAGATCTGAGATTTCTGCTTTTAAAAGATCATGAATCAAGGAAGGTTTTGGACAAGAAAACATTAGGAATCTAGAAGATTCTAGATCTAGAGTTGAAAATTTCTTTTCTTCTAAGGGTTTTACCACTGATCGATAGATCTGATCATGGTGGATATGTTTATGAGATTAAAATCTTCAAAATCAGTAATTAAAAGTTCGATCTCATTCAGAATAATCATATTATGAACTACTAAACACACAGATCCAGCATATTATGCTTATTCATGCAATTTCTCAAGTAATTATACTAAATCACGCATCAGAATTAGATTTGTGATCTATATTATGTGTAAAATCATGAATTTCTAAAAAAACTAGTCGGCGCCAATGAAGACACGTCTTTTCGGCGATCACACATAATGTTACAATGTCTGATATTTGTCCTTAATCTTAGGATACAATCTTGATTATCAATCTGTTCTATGATTCCCGATCACGTTTCTAATGATGCAAAGTTAGGGTTTCCTGATTATCTTCTAAGTCGATTGTGGTTTGATGGCGATTTAGAAGAGAATCAGAGAGAGAAATGTCTGAAGTACATTTTTTATTATCAGAATGAACTTGTCTATACATCAGCTTTTTCGGTTATTTACACGTGATATGAACACGACAATTACATGTAGATGACTAAGCACGTGACACTTTGGACTTAATGATTCCCGCTTTGTGCTTCTAACGACCTGGGACAACTCTTTGTTATGAATACCCATCTTTCTAGGCCTCCCTTCAACTAAAAGCATCGAGAATCTTCTCAACTTCGCACCTAGACTCGGGTCTTCCACGCTTAGTTTCGTGTCTCTGACTTGTTTAGTCGCCTGTGGCTTGGTTCTTTGACATATGGATCAGGTCTTCGACGTTTGACCATGGGTCTTATCTCAATGTCTCAGCTATATTACTCTTCAGCTGCCAGATCTCAGGTAGATGCTATATTTTGTCATCTACAATTACTTAAGAATTTGAAATCCAATAACAACAATACCCCCCCCCCCCCCCCCCCCCACCAATTGAACGAATTCCTTCTTACTCTATACTTTATTAATATTTTGTGACTGAGAAAGTTATATAATTTTGACGCACTACGACAAGAGATCACTATAAAAATTGACTACTGCACTTGATACCCCTACTTTCTCAGTTTCTCAAATCCTTGCGCCTACAACCAATCCGGTATACGCAAGTGAATCCCAAGATAAAGTCCACTATCTCATGCTGCTTCACCTTCCGTGGAGATTTTCACTATCTCAACTCATTTGTATCATAGTCCAAAATAGTAAATGACTAACTTATTTCAGTAATGATCAATTAATGGTAAAGGAAAGTGATCTTTTCTAATGGTGGCGCTAATTTTCTTCAATCAATACAAACCCTCCAACCGGTTTGCACACGAGTTGGGACAAGTTTGTTCATATCATTCTCCATCACCGTCACACCTGTTTCTTTGGTACTACTTGTACCTAGCTTGACCACTTGTTATCGGATATGTGGTAGATAACACCAACGTCTGAAAGCTTGAGTATCTCATTTTTCATAACTTCCATCATTGTGGGGTGGAATCAACGTTGCGCTTCCCTTGTAGGCTTTGCATCGTCTTCCAATCAGATCGTGTGCATACAAAAACAATAATTTTCCATCCTATGGTTGTCTTGTACTTCCTTAGCCCCTTTATAAGTTTTTGCTCATATAATTCGGTAAGTTCATTAGAAACAATCACAGTAACTCTTCCTTGTCACCCAAGTACAAGTACTTTAAGTGACTCGGGAGAGGTTTCAATTCTAATTTTGGAGATTTATCAATAAATGTTACAAGTTTTTCATCCTTGCAAGGTAAAGAAGCATATGAAATATTCTTAATTGCTGATTTTTCCAATAACGAGTCCAGAGAACCAATGGTTTCCTTAATCTCATCACCACATTCCAAATTATCATCAATAGGTGTAGTGAGCACGGTTTCTAAAGTATCAACACCATTCAACTCAAACATTTGTTGCACCAATGTATCCATTACATCAATGGATAAACAAGAGTGGACACTACTAGGATATCTCATCGTCTCGAAAATGTTGAAACATGTTGTTTCTCCATCAAACTCCATAGTCAGCGTTCCCTTGTCCATATCATAAAAAGTTTTTTACGTTTTCATGAAGGGACGCCCAAGTAGCAATGGGAGAGACGAGTCCGGTGCACCTTCATTCATCTCAGAACGGAAAAGTCTGCTGGAAAGACTAGTTGATTAACCCGCACAAGAACATCCTCAATAATACCCATTGGGTATACATTAGAGCAATCGGCTAATTGCAATACAATTTCAGACGTTTTAATTGCTAAATCAAGTGAATTATACATAGATGCAGGCATAACATTTACGGATACACCTAAGTCCAACATTGCTTTATTACATCTAGTGTTACCAATTGTGACGGGAATATCAAAATTATCAGGGTCCTCACATTTAAGCGGGAGTTTGTGTTTTAAGATGGCCGAAGCATTCTCCCCCACACTTAGAACTTCATTACCGGTGAGCCTTTGCTTGTTGGTATACAAGTCCTTCAACACCTTTGCATACTTGGGAACTTTCTTGGTAGCATCTATGAGTGGTATGTTCATACGGATCTTCCTGAGAATGTCTAAAATCTCGTTTTCTAGTTCTGCCTTCTTGGAATTAGAAATCCTGCGAGGGAAGGTATATGAGGAGCATAAGTGGAAATATGAGGTTTAGAGTTAGACATAGGTACCTCAGAAGTTTGGAGAACATTAGCATCCTTTTCCTCCAATACCGTTTCCTTTGGCATTTCTACTTTGCCTGAATCAGTAACTTCGGGTTGCACAAGTTGTGTACGAATTTTCAACGTAATAGCATTGACACCCTCTTTTGGGTTAAGAGGTTGAGAAGGGAGTTTCCCACTATTTTGTGCTTTCAATTGGTTCAATTCAATAGTCATGGAGCCCATTTATGTCTGCATACCCTTGATTGCACTATTGGTCTCTTTTTGACTTTATTGAAACATAGAAGTAATGCCTTGCATCATGGTGTTAAGCTTCATCCAGATTAGACTGATTTTGAGTTGGTTGTTGTTGTTGCGGTTGCTGAAATTTTTGTTGTTGTGGATGAAACCCGCTTGGACGGTTGAAAGTAGGTTGTAAAGCTGCTCATTGCTTGTTGGTATGGCTAAAGTTGGGTTGATCTATCCATCCCGGATTATAAGTGTTGGAGTAGGGAGCATACCGTCTTTGCTGATTTGGAAAGACCGCATTAACTTGCTCATTGACGTCTTTAAACACTCGAGTAGAAGTCGGTACTACCGCGGCTGCAATTTGTTGCATCATTGCTGCCATATTACCCATTTGTTGACGAAAATATGTGACCTCACTCACTTCATTCACTCTCCTAAGAAGTACATCTGAACCACGACTCAAGAATTGTTAATAGTTTGCTTCCATGTTTTCAATTAACTCTCTAGCATGTGTCATCGTCTTGTGCACTAATGCACCACTACCCGCAGAATCAAGAAGATTCATATCACTTTCTTGGAGACCTTCATAGAAGTATTGGATAATTATTGCGTTACTGAATTGTTGATGAGCGCAGCTTGCTACCAATCTCTTGTACCGTTCCCAACATTCATACAATGATTCCTCCAAATTTGCTTCATCCCACAAATCTCCTTACGAATTTGAGTAGCTTTTGATGCAGGAAAATATCTCTTTAGGAAAAGTTTCTTAAACTCATTCCATGTTGTGACACTTCCGGACGGCAAATATACAACCATTCCTTTACGCTGTCCGCCAAAGAGAATGAAAAAGCTTTCAACATTGCACCATCCACATTAGTATTTGTTGGTAGCATAGACATGACTATGGTATGGAAATCCATAAGATGCTTGTACGGATATTCATTTACCAAGCCATGAAACTTTGGTAACTCTCTAATCAACCCCGGCTTGATCTCGAAGGTTGAGTTTGTTTGAAGACACCACTGTTGTGTATCAAACTTGTGAGAATCCAAGTCCTTGAGCGTACGATCACCCATTGCTTCTTCCTATTCTTCTTTAAATGGAACCTCTTTTTCTATCTCTCGTTCTAGAACTTCTTCTTCTTGATGTAAAATCTCTTCTTCTACTTGGTCTAATAACCACACCCAATATTTCGTTTAGGTAATCTGTATGGACCAACTCCGATATATTTCCAAGAGTTATATATTTCGTTTAGGCAATCTCTTCTTCTACTAGACAGTCATACTCAATCAAGGAAAATATATCCAAGAGTTATATCTCTGTTTCTCAATGTAATCAGCAATCAAACAGATAGAAATCCGTGAGCCATATTATTATGAGAAACAACTTGAACGGTACCAAAGACCAATGTTCAAGTGTCAATCAATTTCAATCAACAACCAAAGGTTGGATTTACCAATTGATTGAACTGCGCACAACCTGTAATATTTCAATTATATAGAAAATATAATGCAGAAAAGAAAACAGAAGAATCCTAGACCAACAAAACCTATCATAAACTGAAATCAAGGAGCTCTTTCGGAACCTTCACGGGTCTTGATACCTTTGAGCTTGCGATTGACAACATCCACTGCTTCTTCAGAGAAGATATCCTCATTGAGAAGATCTTTAACATGTGTCTTTAACACATCGAGACCCTTCATAGTATCAACGAGTTGCAGTTTTGCTTCCTCAAAGTGTTTAAGAAAATCATGAACCACTTCAGCAGAAACCATATCCACATTTTCTACATCTTGATGAGTATATGCATAGTAGCATGAGAGATCATCATAATCTTAAGAATTTTGATATTTGATATCATCAACATCTACTAGAGTTTTTTTCTTCTTCCCTTTGGATCCGAAACCAATACCCTTATCAAGAAAACCTTTTGCAAAATCGCAAGTGCGAGAAGGTGATGACATTCTTGACAAAAAAAACAACCTAGAGTACGCGTACGTGACTCAATAGCATTGGTATTTAAATGGTTTCTTAGGGAATAAATTTAGGGTTTCAAAAATTGGTTCATGACAAGTCAATAAAGATACCCATACGAAAACCAAATGGGACCCCAAAAACTTTAAAAAAAAAACTGTAAACCTCTTTACAAGATTAAAAAAAAAATACATCGAAATTTTTCTACGTGAAGAATTTACTTTCACAATTATTTTTGGCTCAATAAATTTTATATTCTCACAAGAGGAAAATTTAGAGCACAAGAGTAGCAGACAACCCAAATCAAAAACTTTAAAGAAAAAAGACAATCGAAGTGATTCTAGACACAAAACAAATACTCAGGCAAAGCTATCTGTATACAATAGTATAGCTATGAACGATAAGAAAATAGCTCAACTACACAGAGAGCATTTTACCAAGAGTTACCCGATTATTAACAAATCTTACTCAACATGATTTTTATGAGTAAGAATTCAATCCCTGTGATTAATTAACACAAGTATGAGTTTTATGCTCATCAAATGAATATTGTTCATGGTTAATCCTTTTTTTCATTCTAACTTTTGGAGGAAACCCCTTTTGATGTGAAAAAGTATCATAAAACTTACTATCATCAAAGTATGAGACTAAGTTTGAATCCTTACCAGAAGAAGTTTGTTTGGAAGATTTTGACAACCTGTTGATAAGATCCTTATATCCTTCAATTATCATATTTAGGTTGCCCTTCATGTCTCTATTGTAGTTTTCACTTGCTGGTACCTTTTTCGCATCTTGAACATCATCCTTCACCTTAAATTGAGAAGGACTTCTCTGAAATCTCCTTGATCGATTTGTATTAATGCTACAATTAGTTCGAACGTTCGATGAGCATATTGAACTGACTTTCCTGGAAGGATTCACAGGGTGAGTACTAAAACCAATAGGTTTGGAAATCCGAATGTCAGTTACACCTTTGAGTATTAAATATAAGGTGTGTTGAAGTAGACCAAAATAATTATCATTCAACCTTAGTTTGCTCTTCCGTTGAACATGTCCTTTTGAATCACAAAAGAGACATACTTTCTGATCACCGGAGTGATTAGACTGTGTAGTATTAGCAACATCGTTAGAATATTTCTTCCTTCCGTGAGATGCGGTGTTTCCTTGATCAGTGGATGAACCAAGCACCTCTTTAGTGATAGGAAGGGTTTGCAGTTTAGCTTCAGAAGCTGGTTTCATTAGAGAAACATGATTACAAGTAGTCACATTTTCTAAAAATACAGCAGAGTCAGAAGTGATTGGTATGACAGAATCTCCAAAACAACTTTTATCTTGAATAGAGAGATTACTCAAAAGTCTTTCTATTTTACGGGAATCTTCCTTGAGTTTAGCCTCGAGTAAAGTTTTGGATGAACAAACTACAACATTTTCCTCACAAAGAACCGTTGATTAGGAATCACGATCTTTTACCATACCAACCATTGTATTGACCTTGTGTTTCAGCCTATTGATTTCAGCTGCCTGGATTATAACAAGTTTTAGAATCGCTGCACTCTCGTGGGATGCTTCCCTTTCTACTTCAGAGTCGGACTCGTCAGTAAGGTAATCAGGGTAACACATATCAATACTTGTCTGTTTCGTAGGAACAAAATGTTTATCTATATACGAGATCGACAAGTCTTTCTCTTTAATAGATTTCATAAAAACGGAACTTTTGTCTCTAGTGATGCGATTTTCAGAGATAGGACTTCTATCCATAGAGTCATATTGCTACAAACACAGACTTATGAGGTCTTAAATGTGTTTGCCTGCTCTGATACCAATTGAAAAAGCGGGGGTCTACCAACCACACCCAATATTTCGTTTAGGCAATCTGTATGGACTAACTCCAATATATTTCCAAGAGAATCAACTAGACAATCAGACTCAATCAAGGAAAATATATCCAAGAGTTATATCTCTGTTTCTCAATGTAATCTGCAAATCAAACAGATAGAAATCCACGAGCCTTATTATTATGAGAAACAACTTGAACGGTACCAAAGACCAATGTTCAAGTGTCAATCAACAACCAAAGGTTGGATTTACCAATTTATTGAACTACGCACAACTTGTGATATTTCAATTATATAGAAAATAAAATGCGGAAAAGAAATAACACAGACACCAGAAGTTTTGTTAACGAGGAAACCGCAAATGCAGAAAAACCCCGTGACCTAGTCCAGATTTGAACACCACACTATATTAAGCCGCTACAGACTCTAGCCTACTACAAGTTAACTTTGGACTGGAATGTAGTTGAGCCCTAACCAATCTCACACTGATTAAGGTACAGCCGCGTTCCTTACCCATTTGAATCCCAGCAGGACTCTATGCACTTGATTCCCTTAGCTGATCTCACCCACAACTAAGAGTTGCTACGACCCAAAATCGAAGACTTGACAAACAAATATGTCTCACACAGAAAAGTCGATTGAATAGATAAATCTGTCTCCCATATAAATACCTACGAGTTTTTGTTCCGTCTTTTGATAAATCAAGGTGAACAGGAACCAATTGATACACCGGTCTTATACTCCCGAAGAACAACCTAGTAATATCAATCACCTCACAATAACTTAACTATATGGTAGTAGAACAAGTCATTGTGGAATCACAAAGAATGAGACGAAGAGCTTTGTGATTACTTTTTATATCTTACCTATCGGAGATAAATCTTGAGCAAATGTTAGAGAAGATAGTACTCAATACGATAGAACAAAGTAAGATCAGAACAGGCAAATAAATAGAAAATAGTTGGGTCTGGCTTCGGAATCCCAATGAAGTCTTTAAGTCGTTAACCTATAATGGTTTTAGAAAAAACCTAGGTCAAAGGAGAATCGACTCTAGTCTCAACTAGTATCACACAGGAGGTGTGGGGATTAGGTTTCCCAGTTGCTAGAGTTCTCCCTTATATAGTCTTCAAATCAGGGTTTGATAACTTTGGAACAAGGCAATCAATATTCACCGTTAGATGAAACCTGATTCGAGATTCAAGCTAATATCTTTCCACCGTTAGATGGTCTTTAGCTTGTTACACACAAATAAAATATACCTTCATTTAGATATGGGTAACCGTACCTAAACGTGTATATTGAGTTGGCTCAGTAAATGTTAACCGAAGTTAGCCATATGAACACTTTTGTCTTAACCTTGTTCATCTTAACACTTCTAGATCAATTGATAATCAAATTAATCTAATTTTGTTACTCATAGAGTTGTTCAATTGTTTATATTCTCATAGAAGTATACAAGACACAATTGAAGCAAAATCGGATTTATTCAAAAGAATCAGTTCATGAACATTTTAGCCACGGTTTGCAAAGATTGCATTCCTTAATATATAAATGTATTTGTTCATGAGTATGAAATCATACTTAACCGATTTAAGAACCGGAACCACTTAAGTTTGCAAACGGGTATGCGAACTTAAGTTCCGGACATTGGTCACAAGTCGACAGTTTGCAAATGGGTACGCAAACTTTATCTCTGGACCGAACTCAGTTGAAACCGTTTGCGAATGGGTACGCAAACTTGGTTCCCGGACTTCAACAGTTAAATCAGTTTGCGAACGGGTATGCAAACTTAAGTACCCTGACTTAAACGGTTGAATAAGTTTGCGAACGGGTATGCAAACTTCCGAACCTGAATTCCGTCAAAATAGTTCATACACTAAGTACACAAACAGTAATGTATCCAGACATGGGTTTTAGCTCTTAACTCCCATTTCAATCATTGAAACATTCTTAAAAGACGAGAATAGCTGTCTCACACAAACTATCAGCTTATAAGAAATTTTCAAGTGATCGAATGATCAATACGAAACATTCCGAGCCTACATCAAATGACTGTCTCACACAAATCATGTAAGATATTACTAGGTGATTTTCACATGATCATCTTTTGACTTTCGTCAAGAATAATGATGAACGTGGTTAAAGCAAAAAGCTTTCCAACACATATTTCGAGAAAGATATAAGCGAGTTAAACTTAGCCCGAAATATCAAATGTGTATAATGTAAAGTCTATATAGCTATATGACTTTTATCTTAATAGGAGATAGAAAATAATAGACTTTTGAGTGATAGATGAGTTCAAGTATCCACATACCTTTTGTTGATGAAGTTCCACAAGCTCCCCTTAGTAGTTCTTCGTCTTAAATCGATGAACGCCGTGAAGTTTAAAGCTCAACTACACATTCTATCCTAATCCGAGACATAGCTATAAGTAGACTATAAATCAATACTTATAGTTTTGAAAACTAAAATTGATAAACAAGCTTGAGATAGCAACGCTTGCGAGTTCGACCGAGCAGTGCTCTAACAATTTCCCCCATTGTCAATTTTAGTGACAAAACTATCAATACATATGGATTACAAAATAAATAAACTTTGTAGCTTCTCATCCAAATGCTTGATTTCCTTGGTTCTTCAACATTCCTTGAATTCTTCGTCACTTCATGTACTTCAGCAATTCTGAACGTGTTCAACTCAGCATCATAGTTGTTGAATATCCGTAGGCATAATAATACGAAAACATAAGTTCTCCAATATTGTTATACAGTGTCATAGTATTATTACACAACATCAAAGTTCAATTGTATCACAACTTTGACAATAATACTATGGTAATATGTATCACTCCCCCTTATTCAATACTTAATCTCATAATGAAAACCACTCCCCCTTACATAATGATCCGTAAACCATATGTATATGTAGTGTGAACTACAAATAATTCTCCTCATTTTTTTCAATATAAATTGGTAAAGGTACGAAAACTATTAGGATCATAATGAAATTCTCAAAGAGATACTTCATGACTAAAAGAGAACATATCAACTTTGTTTCGATGATTTCACATAGTCAAAACTTAGTGTATTCATCAAGGAGTTTATAAAGATACAAGATAACTCCTACAATATTCCAATGCCGCATTCCCCACAATGATTTGGGAATTAAGCACAAGTTCAATTAAGAACTCTCCCTCATATAATGTCATTCCTGAAAGAACAACAAGAGCTGTTAGAGCACTGCTCGGTTGAACTCGCAAGCGTTGCTATCTCAAGCTTGTTTGTCAATGTTAGTGATCAAAACTATAATTCTTGATTTCTAGTCTACTTATAGTGATGTCTCGGACTAGGACAGATTGTGTAGTTGAGCTTTAGACTTCACGTCGTTCATCACGAAGAACTACTAAGGAGAGCTTGTGGAACTTCATCAACAAAAGGTATGTGGAGACTGAAACTCATCTATCACTCAAAAAGTCTATTTCTACTATATCTCCTATATTGAGACAAAAGTCGTATTACTATATAGTATTCGATTATACACATTTGATATTTCAAGATGAGTTTAACTCGCTTACATATTTTTTTGAAATATGTGTTGGTAAGCTTTCGCTTTAACCAAGTTCATCTTATTCTTAACGTAAGTCAAAAGATGATCATGTGAAAATTGCCTAGTAACATCTTACATGATTTGTGTGAGACAATCATTTGATGTCGTATTGATTATTTCAATAACTTGAAAATCGCTTTGATGCTAATAGTTCGTGAAAACAACTATTGTCATCCTCTAAGAAAGTTTCAATGATTGAAATAGAGTTTAGAACAATTGTATTTTAACATAGTATTCATGCTTGCATATATGTAATCCTTATCCGAGAACCATATTATGCATACCCGTATGCGTACTTGATGGTTTGTGAAATTCTGGGTACCTAAGTACACATACCGGTACGCGTACTGGAGTAAGATTTAGGTCCGTGAATTTCTGCTGGAATTTGGAAATGTACTAAGGTATGCGTACCCGTTCGCATACTGGCGAACCCAAACCCATTCCGGCCATTTAGGTTTGCGTACCTGTTTGCATACCTAAGTGGATAATGTTCTAAAATCGGTTTGTTCATGAACTAATACATTTATTTATATAATAAGGAATGCAATCTTTTGCAAACCGTGGCTATAATGTTCATGATTGATTCGAGTGAATCAAAATCGATTTTGCTTCAATTGTGTCTTTTATACTTCTATGAAAATATAAACAATTGAACAACTCTAGAACTAGTTTCATTTGAGTCATTTGAACTAGTTATGGTTAAGATGAATAAGGTTAATATGAAAGTGTTCATATGGCTAACTTCGGTCAACTATTGTTGAGCCAACAAGGTGTACACGTTTATGTACAGTTACCCATATCTAAATGAAGGTACATTTCATTTGTGTATAACAAGCTAAGTTCGATCTAACGGTTGAAAGATATTAGCTTGAATCTAATCAGGTTTTCATCTAACGGTGAATATTGAATGCTTTGTTACCAAGGTAACTTAAAAACAAGGATACTGACGATACTGATGACGAGGATATGCCACAGTGCTTCAAGTGTAAATGCTTTGGTCATTTTTCAAATGAGTGTCCAAATCGTAGAAAATAAAGGTCTTGCTGCAACTCTTGATGAAATGTCAGATCACTATGATTCTAATGAAGACAAAAAATTAAGTGTTGCACTCTTCTGTGAAAATATTGATTTTTATAACTGTAGCAATACGTACATCAATCTTGATATTACTCCGGGAGAAACTTCAATTACATTGGAGGATATGAACTTCACTTTACCTTCTGGAAATTCTGTTTCTTATTTTTCAGGTTCTACCATGTGTCTAGCAGCCTGCACAACTATGAGATCTGAACCTTCCTCCACAGTGACATGTTCTTATTGTACGCTCAAGGGTCATGAACTCTCAAAATATTTCAAGTACAAACATAAGATAAGATATTTCAACAAACTTCAACGAAGAGCAAATCGATTAGCAAACAAGCTCAAACTTGTTCAGAAATCGTCTGAGGTATGTAATCTTGTCTCTTCCCCAAAGAAGTTAATTAGACCATTAGAGAGAATTTGGTCTAAAGAGTCTGTAAAACAGAGTTCTAAGAATTCCATTCAAAAAGATTATGGTGGACAGATTATTGTTCACCCAAACATAACTTAATTGTGTTGGCAGTGTATCTTATCTCAAGTGCCTGATTCAAAAAGAGACAAGAGTTTGCACACTCCAGGTTTTAGGAAAAGAGAAAACTTTTTTTTTGGTCTTGTTTTCACTTTTTTTAGAATTCTTCAATCTTTTCATATCTTATTGATATTGAAAGATTTTTACTCTGCTCGAGCAATAAAAAGAAGGTTAAAATCGACAATTTTTCCTTCTTTAGGGTTGGAGCTGTGCGTACATGAATCCTTTAAGTGTATAAAGGTTCTGTAACCCTACATTCTTTTTTCCTTCTCTAAAAACTCTTTTTATCACAAGATTGCTTGTTGATCCTCATTTGTGAATTCCTCTCACAATCTCATACTGGTATGGAAAATCCAAGCATTATGTCTTCTGATAGAAAATATGTTAATATGATTGTTAAGCCATCAATCATGAAGGAAAAAGATAAATCTCCTATACCTTCAACTTTGAAAAGAAAAATGAGGAATGTGAGGAAAGCAAGAGATGTTCCTTCTAATCTACAGAAGTTTTCTGGGGTTCTTGAAGAGTTGAAGGAAACAAGAAAGGAGATTCAACAAATAAAGGCTATTGTGTTGAGGACTCTTGAAATTCAGAAGGCCCTAATTCGGCATCAGTCTAGAAGGTTTGTTGGAATTGACTCCTTTCTTCATGAACCTTATGTTCCAATGGTTGTTGACGACAAGGAGTTCGGGGACGACAAAGAATTTTTTAGAGGCTTTAATGTCTAAGAAACTTCTTCTGAGAATTTTATTCTTGGGTTTTTAAGAAGGATAATTAGAGTTTGGAATAACAATTATTGTGATTTCACATAGCTATTTCCAACGATTTTCATCTTGCAATGTTTTTAGATTTATTTATTTAAATTCTAAAGTTTATTTTGAAGATGATTTTGCAGTATTAATCTTTATGGTTTTACATATTGAAACTTGTTATGGGATATGTGTGTTTGCGTCCGTGAACTATGATTGTCCCATATTTTCTCAAAAGTTAAGTCTATCATATGTCTTTATTGATAAAAGATAGAATAAACTTTTGACAACAAAAGTTAAGCCTATTATGTCATTATGCAAATATTGATGGAAGATAGGATGAACTTTTGTTTGCAAAGATTAAGTCTATTATACATCTCTATGCAAATATTGATTAAAAATGGAATGAATCTTTGATTATTCCGCAGTATTGGTCTTTTCCTGATCCACATCTTTGTGTAAATACTGTGTTGCTCCGTAAGTCTTCTTATGTTGAGCATGGCCAATTGAATTGATCATTTTCCTTGTGGTTAATTCAATTGAGATTTTTGGATACAAATTCATGTTTCGTGTGATTTGTTAATGTCCAAAGAAATCCTTCTTTTCGTGTGAAAGTAAGGTCGCTCTTATTGTTCTTTCGGGAATGACATTTCACGGGGGAGAGTTCTTTTTGAACTTGTTCTTAATTCCCAAATCTTTCCGAGGAGTGCGGCTGTGGAATATTGTAGGGGTTTTCTTGTATCTATAAAAACTCCTTGATGAATGCATTTAGTAAGTGATTGCATCTAAACAAAGTTGATATGTTTCTTTGTTTTGGTCATGAAGTATCTCTATGAAAATTTCATGAGGATCCCACTAGTTTTCGTACCTTTGCCAATTTTTATTGACAAAAAGGGGGAGAATTAATGTGTAGTTCACATTACAAATACATATGGTTTACGGATCATTATGTAAAGGGGAGCGGTTTTCATGTTGAGATGAAGTATTGACTAAGGGGGAGTGATAAATATCACCATAATATTGTTGTCAAAGTTGTGATACAATTGAACTTTGATGCTGTATAATAATACTATGACACTGTATAACAATGATTGAGAGCAACTGTTTTCTCATTGTTATAGCTATGGATCTTCAATAACTATAATGCTGAATTGAACACCTTTAGAATCATGGAGTACTTGGAAGTGACGAAGATTTCGAGTAATGTTGAAGAACCAAGGAGATCAAAGCATTTGGATGACAAGCTACAAAGTTTTATTTATTTTGTAATCCATATGTATTGATAGTTTTGTCACTAAAATTGACAAAGGGGGAGATTGTTAGAGCACTGCTCGGTCGAACTCACAAGCGTTGCTATCTCAAGCTTGTTTGTCAATGTAAGTGATCAAAACTATAAGTCTTGATTTCTAGTCTACTTATAGTGATGTCTTGGACTAGGATAGATTGTGTAGTTGATCTTTAGACTTCATGGCGTTCATCACGAAGAACTACTAAGGATAGCTTGTGGAACTTCATCAACAAAAGGTATGTGGAGACTGAAACTCATATATCACTCAGAAAGTCTATTTATACTCTATATCCTATATTGAGAATAAAGTCGTATTACTATATAGTATTCGATTATACACATTTGATATTTCAAGATGAGTTTAACTCGTTTACATATTTCTCGAAATATGTGTTGGTAAGCTTTCGCTTTAACCAAGTTAATCTTATTTTTGACGCAAGTCAAAAGATGATCATGTGAAAATTTCCTAGTAACATCTTACATGATTTGTGTGAGACAATCATTTGCTGTAAACCGGGAATGTTTCGTATTGATTATTTCAATAAAATTAAAATCGCTTTGATGCTAATAGTTCGTGAAAACAACTATTGTCATCCTCTAAGAAAGTTTCAATGATTGAAATAGAGTTTAGAACAATTGGATTTGAACATAGTATGCGTGCTTGCATATATGTAGTCCATGTCCGGGAATCATAGTATGCATACCCGTATGCGTACTTGATGGTTTGTGAAATTACGGGTACCTAAGTACACATACCGGTACGCGTACTGGCGTAAGGTTTAGGTCCGTGAATTTCTGCTGGAATTTGGAAGTGTACTAAGGTATGCGTACCCGTTCGCATACTAGCGAACCCAAACCAAGTCCAGTCAATAAGGTATGCGTACCCATTTGCATACCTAAGTGAATGATGTTCTAAAATCGGTTTGTTCATGAACTAATACATTTAAATAATAAGGAATGCAATCTTTTGCAAACCGTGGCTAAAATGTTCATAACTTGATTCGAGTGAATCAAAATCGATTTTGCTTCAATTGTGTCTTATATACTTCTATAAGATTATGAACAATTGAACAACTCTAGAAACTAGTTTCATTTGAGTCATTTGAACTAGTTGTGATCAAGATTAATAAGGTTAATATGAAAGTGTTCATATGGCTAACTTCGGTTAACTATTGTTGAGCCAACAAGGTGTACACGTTTAGGTACGGTTGCCCATATCTAAATGAATGTACATTTTATTTGTGTATAACAAGCTAAGTTCGATCTAACGGTTGAAAGATATTAGCTTTAATCTAATCAGGTTTTCATCTAACGGTGAATATTGAATGCTTTGTTTCCATTATAACTTAGATTGCAAACCCTGATTTGAAAACTATATAAAGGATCTAGCCACTGGGAAACCTAATCCCACACCACCTGTGTGATACAAGTTACGACTAGAGTCGATTATCCTTTAACCTTAGGTTTTTCATGAAACCCTGTGGGTTAACAACTTGAAGACTTCATTGGGATTGTGAAGCCAGATCCAACTATTTTCTCTGTAGTTGCGTGTTCTGGTCTTGCTGTTTTTTATCGTGATTGAGTACTATCTTCTCTAAGATTTGCTCGAGATTTATCTCTGATAGGCAAGATAAAAAGAAGTCACAAACATCTTCGTCTCATCGTTTGTGATTCCACAATATCTTGTTTCGCTACAATACGATTAAGATTATTATGATGTGATTGATATTTCTAGGATGTTCTTCGGAAATATAAGCCGGTATATCAATTGGTTCCTGTTAACCTTGATTTATCAAAAGACGGAAAAAAAACTCTTGGGTATTTCTGTGGGAGACAGATTTATTCATTCTATAGACTTTTCTGTGTGAGACAGATTTGTTTATCAAGTCTTCGACTTTGGGTCGTAGCAACTCTTTGTTGTGGGTGAGATCAGCTAAGGGAATCAAGTGCGCAGTATCCTACTGGGATCAGAGGCGTAAGGAGCACGACTGTACCTTTAATCAGTGTGAGATTTATTAGGGTTCAACTACATTCCCGTCCGAAGTTAACTTGTAGTAGGCTAGGGTCTGTAGCGGCTTAATATAGTGTGGTGTTAAAAACTGGACTAGGTCCCGGGGTTTGCCTTCATTTGCGGTTTCCTCGTTAAAAAATTTTTCTGGTGTCTGTGTTATTTCTCTTCCGCATTATATTTTGTTATATAATATAAATATCATAGGTTGTGCGTTAAGATCAATCAGTTCTCGAATCCGGCCTTAGGGTTGTTGATTGAATTGATTGAAACTTGGACATTGGTTTGTGATACCGTCCAAGTTATTTCTCTTATTCAATCAGGCTCGCAAATTCCTATTTGTTTGATTGCGGATTGAATTGAGAAATTGAGAATATAAACTCTTTGATATACTTTTCTTAAGATTGAGTCTAACTGTCTAGTTGATTCTCTTGAAAGTATATTGAAGTTTGTCCATACAAATTGCTAATCGAAATATTGGGTGTGGTTGTTAAACCCCACTTTTTCAAGAGAGACCTTACTTTTACAAGAAAAGAAGGATTTATTTGGACATTAACAAATCACATTAAACATGAATTTGTATCCAGTAAACTCAATTAAATTAACCACAAAGGAACCTCAATGATTAATTTAATCGGAAATGCTCAACATAAGAAAGCTTACTGAGCCATATAGTACTTTCACATAGAAGTGGATCAGGGAAAGATTAATATTGCTGAATATTCAAAGATTCATTCTATTTTTCATCAATATTTGCATAATGACATAATAGACTTAACTTTCGACATATATGGGACAATTATAGTTCACGGACGTAAACACACATATCCCATAACATTATTTGAAATATATGAAACCAATAAAGATTAATACTGCAAAAATCATCTTCCAAATAAATTAGAATTTAAATCAATAAATCTAAAAACATTGCAAGATGAAAATCGTTTGCAATAGCTATGTGTAATCACAATATGTGCTATTCCAAACCCTAGTTATCCTTCTTAAAACACAAGAATATATTCTCATAAGAAGTTTCCTAGACAATAAAAATCAACAAGCTAAAAACAGAAGACTCCTAGACCAACAAAACCGACCATGAACTGATCGTTCCCACAGAGAGGACGAGGATTGTTATATGTTTTGATTACTTATGTAACTATGGAGGTTTTATGACTTTTATAAACTAAACTAGAAGCTAACAAGAAAATAAACACGGACGCAAATAAAGCAAGTGAAAATATTGGATAAAGGTTTCATCTTCAATTTTAAACAAGTATTTGAATCAACAATAAAAATTCAAGTTTAATATCGTATTATCAAAAGCCATAGAGAACCTTAGGCGCAAGAATACTCCGTAAATTTCCTAAGTCATCACACTTACATGTAAAGCGATGCAAGTATGAATTATACCTAAAGAATAATCTAACGCCTTGTGATAACCAATTTTAATTCCCAAGGATCATTAAGATTTATGAAATTAGGCTAATCAATGCAATTGAAATACATTGCGCAAACAATTCAACAAAGGTCAAATTTTATATATGATTACAAGAAAGTATCACTACAATCCGTAATCACATCATGCTACTTGTATTCTAGATTATCACTTTTACGTATGAAAAACCCTAAATTAGCTATAGATATGGATGCGAGTTCAATCAATTCTAGACTTGACTAAACAAACATTCAAATCATATTGCAATACGTCAATCATGCAATTGTTATAAACAGTAGAAAGTGAATGATAACATTGAGAGAAAACTATTTCGTCAATCAAATAATATGCTTGCAAATTCTGACTACATCTTTAACCAATAATAAAATTATCCACTAATATCAAAGGAGCTCATAATAAAAAGTAAAGACGAAAGCATTATGTGAAACCCTATAAAATTAGTTGAAGTTCTCTTTGAAGGAGAGGTGGCTAGGTCTTGTGTGGTTGTTCTCCTTTTATATCCTTTCTCTTGTAAATCCTATTTATGAATATAACATAAATTCTGCAAGTTCCAAACATATGACTGTTTGCGGGGAAAAACGACCTGATGATCTCCTAGTAAAAGTGGTGGAGGAGGCAAGTGATCGATGAAGCAAGTGCTTGAAGTAGCAAATCGTCTGAACCTTTAAACAAATATACTGCACGGGACTACTTTGAGTTCGAGAGACTAATCTGTAGGACCCTGTCCTAAACCATGACAATGGTCGTTCCAGGTTCAATTCGGTAACAAGAATAGGAGAAGGGTCGGTCGGTAAGGAGGGAAGCTGAGATTGTGTGGAGATAAATGGATATTGATTTGTTGGTGATATGATGTGTTGAACTTCTTTGAAGATGATTTTCTGTGTAAACGAGAAAAATCTTCTGAAAGTGTTTAATAATTTGACTGTCGTAGGTTTAATTACTTCAAGTCTGTCAGTCTTATCAAATTATAGGTTCAGAAACTTATTTATTGTAGCACATCTATCTCCTATAAGTGGTGACATTTGAAGGAAGTGGAAGAATGGCAAAGTGGGAGATCGTGCAAAAACCACTTCCACTTTGCATGAAAGATTTGGGTGATCGACCATCCACTATTCCATTTTCCCTTTTAACTGCCAGCACGACTTACCACGACTCCCATCGTGGATGTGCCTCACGTCGCATGTGTTGTAGGCCGTCAGACCAAAACCCTAGTGATATCCCCCCATATGACATGAATTAATGTCTCATGTAATAGTCTGCTTTGCAGACATATTTAATGTGGTCAATTTTTGACCTAAGACTATGAGTCTTAACTATGAACTGAACAGACGAAGTTCAAGGTTGTGATGGATGAAGCATCGAATATTGAAACAACAACATGCTTTGTATACCATGGGCGTTGAATTAGGTCACCGATGACCGTGACGCATCATTATGCTAGTTGAAGCAGTAATGATAGTTGAATGACTTGAATATGGTTTAATGAGATTGTTGGATCGATCATAAACCATTATGTTGGTGCACTGAGCAATTATGAGAATAATCATTACTGAATGATCATAGAATATCTTTCTCGATCCATGTGTCATGAGTCAGTCGAATGACAAGGAGAGATTATAATTTTAAAATAATGGTCGACTGACGAACTAAATGTTGGTCGATGGACCAATGAAGTAGTGATAGCTGGATCAGTATGGAATTCTCGAATATTGATAGCTGAATCAACATGAGAAATACTGCTACTCATATATTGATAGCTGAATCAATATGAGGAACATTTCTCTGCAGATCAATTACATATTGATAGTTGAACCAATATTGCACAAGGTAACAAATCTGAACAATGTTGGCCATGACCAATATTGCTGGTAGGAGCTGTTAGAGCACTGCTCGGTCGAACTCGCAAGCGTTGCTATCTCAAGCTTGTTTGTCAAGTTTAGTTGTCAAAACTATAAGTCTTGATTTCTAGTCTACTTATAGCTAAGTCTCGGATTAGGATAGAATGAGTAGTTGAGCTTTAGACTTCACGGCGTTCATCGATTGAAGACGAAGAACTACTAAGGGGAGCTTGTGGAACTTCATCAACAAAAGGTATGTGGAGACTTGAACTCATTTATCACTCAAAAGTCTATTTCTACTCTATCTCCTATTTGAGACAAAATTTGTATAGCTATATAGACTTCGATTATGCACATTTGATATTTCAAGCTGAGTTTAAATCGCTTACATATTTCTCGAAATATATGTTGGTAAACTTCCGCTTTAACCAAGTTCATCTTATATTCTTGACGAAAGTCAAAAGATGATCATGTGAAAATCGCCTGGTAACATCTTATATGATTTGTGCGAGACAGTCATTTGGTATAGACTCGGAATGTTTCGTATTGATCATTTGATTACTTGAAAATTGCTTTGAAGCTAATAGTTTATGTGAGACAGCTATTGTCGTCTTCTAAGAATGTTTCAATGATTGAAATGAGAGTTTAGAATAATTAACAATGATTGGATATAGCACAATATACGTACTTGTATACTAACTGTTGCAAGTTATTCCAAGTCCGGGAACCATAGTATGCGTACCCGTATGTGTACTGGTTTGTTAGTTGAAGTCCGGGAACCTAGTACGCATACCCGTATGCGTACCGGCGTAAAGTTCAAGTCCGGTAATTCAACTGAGTTTGGTGGTGTACGATAGTATGCATACCCGTTCGCATACTGGCGAACCAAGACCAAGTCCGGCTACTTAGGTATGCGTACCCTTTTGCATACTTGAATGGGTTATGTTCTAAAATCGGTTTGTTCATGAACTAATACATTTATAAAATAAGGAATGCAATCTTTTGAAAACCGTGGCTATAATGTTCATGAACTGATTCGAGTGAATCAAAATCGATTTTCCTTCAATTGTGTCTTGTATACTTCTATGAGAATATAAACAATTGAACAACTCTAGAACTAGTTTCATTTGAGTCATTTGAACTAGTTGTGTTAAGATGAACAAGGTTGATATGAAAGTGTTCATATGGCTAACTTCGATTAACTATTGTTGAGCCAACAAGGTGTACACGTTTAGGTACGGTTACCCATATCTAAATGAAGTCACTTTTCATTTGTGTGTAACAAGCTAAGTTCGATCTAACAGTTGAAAGATATTAGCTTGAGTCTAATCAGGTTTTCATCTAACAGTGAATATTGAATGCTTTGTTACCAAGGTAACATTGATTGCAAACCCTGATTTGAAGACTATATAAAGGAGAACTCTAGCAACTGGGACACCTAATCCCCACATCTCCTGTGTGATACTAGTTGCGACTAGAGTCGATTCTCTTTTAACCTAGGTTTTTCCTAAAACCATTATAGGTTAACGACTTAAAGACTTCATTGGGATTGTGAAGCCAGACCTAACTATTTTCTCTGTAGTTGCGTGTTATGATCTTGCTTTATTCTACCGTATTGAGTACTATCTTCTCTAAGATTTTCTCGAGATTAATCTCTGATAAGCAAGATAAAAAGTAGTCACAAACAGCTTCGTCTCATCGTTTATGATTCCACAATATCTTGTTTCGTTACCATACGATTAAGATTATTGTGAGGTGATTAATATTACTAGGCTGTTCTTCGGGAACATAAGTCCGTTGTATCAATTAGTTCCTATTCACCTTGATTTATCAAAAGGCGGAACAAAAACTCGTAGGTATTTCTGTGGGAGAAAGATTTATCTATTCAATAGAATTTTCTGTGTGATACAAATTTGTTTATCAAGTCTTCGACTTTGGGTCGTAGAAACTCTTAGTTATGGGCTAGATCAGCTAAGGGAATCAAGTGCGTAGAGTCCTCCTGGGATTCATAGGCGTAAGGAACATAACTTTACCTTGATCAGTGTGAGACTGTTTAGGGCTCAACTACATTCCAGTCCGAAGTGAACTTGTAGTGGGCTAGTGTCTGTAGCGGCTTAATAAATTGTGGTGTTCAAATCTGGACTAGGTCCCGGGGTTTTTATGCATTTTCGGTTTCCTTGTTAACAAAATTTGTGGTGTCTGTGTTATTTCTTTTCCGCATTATATTTGTTTATATAAGTGAAATATCACAGGTTGTGCGTAGTTCAATCAATTAGATAATCCAACCTTTGGTTGTTGATATAAATTAATTGACACTTGAACATTGGTCTTTGGTACCGTTCAAGTTGTTTCTCATTATAATTAGGCTTACGGATTTTATCTGTTTGATTTGCTGATTACATTGAGAAACAGAGATACAACTCTTGGATATATTTCTATTGATTGAGTCTGACTGTCTAGTTGATTCTCTTGGAATTATATTGGAGTTTGTCCATACAGATTGCCTAAATGAAATATTAGGTGTGGTTGTTAGACTCCCGCTTTTTCAATTGGTATCAGAGCATGCAAACACGTTAAGACCTGATAAGTCTGTGTTTGTAGCAATCTGACTCTATGGATAAAAGTCTCTATAAATGCTTCACCAGGATTTAACTCTGATCTTAGAGTACGTTCTGAAGAGGTAGTTAATCTCCAGAAGAAGTTGGAAGAAAAAATCCGGATCAATTCTGATCTTGTTGCAGAAATTGCAAAGTATAAGGATTTGAAGTCTGTCAAAGTATCTTCAATGGATTTGAATAACTCCCTTAATTCTTCTTTGAATAATTGTCGCAAGTCAGTGGATAAGCCATGTTTAGGATTTGTGACACCTGATGTGAATCATAACTACTCAGATGAGTTTAAAGATGTTGTTCCATGTATGTTCTGTGATTCTCATAATCATTTCCAACATACGTGTACATCTTTCAAGAAAAGTTTAAAGGTTGCTAGTAATCTTCACAAGAAAGTTGAACAACTGTTTACTTCTCTAAAAAGGTGTACAAATCTAACAAGAAATCCTAAACGGGAGAGTAGTGTTAGTATGTGAGCTTTTGCTCTAAAATCAACATCACCCTTTCAATGGTTCCTTGATAGTGGATGTAGCCTACATATGACTGGAGATATTTCATGGTTTGTGAATTCAAGCGACTTTGAAGGAGGTCCTGTAACATTCGAAGATGGGAGTTGTTGCTACATAAGCAAGAAGGGGACGATCAAACTTCCTGGAGTTCCTGAAATCCATGATGTAGTGTACGTTAAAGGTATGACTGCTAATCTTCTTTCTGTTAGTCAAATTTGTGACAAAGGCCATAAAGTTTTCTTCAATGCGAATGGATGTGACATTGTAGAAAAAACTGGAAAAGTAATTTTTTAGGGAACTCGTGGTAAAAATAACTGTTATCTTCTTGATACTCAGTTTAGCGATTGTTGCAATTTGACTAAGGTGGAATCTACACATCTTTGGCATGAGCTTTTTGGTCACATCAATTATCGCCTTCTAACTAAGATCACCAACAAAGAACTTGTTAGAGGTGTCCCAAAATCAATGCCAAGATTGATGGTATTTGTGGTGCCTGTCAAAAGGGTAAACAAACGAAAGTTCCACATAAATCATCTCGAAATATTCTCACTGAAGCTCCACTTGATTTAATTCATATGGATCTCTTCGGTCCTATTCAACAACCTATGGTTACTAGGAAAAAGTATGCTTTAGTTATGGTAGATGATTACACCAGATTCACTTGGGTAGCATTTTTAACTCAAGTGAAACCCTTGATGAATTCAAGATTATTCTTAATAGAATCCAAAATGAACAAGGTCGCAAGCTAAAGAAAATTATAAGCGACCGTGGTATTGAATTCAAGGACACTAAGGTGTTTGAATTTTGTGACAAACTGGGGATTATTCAACAATACTCACCACCCATTACTCCTCAAGCTAATGGAGTTGCAGAAAGGAAGAATAGGAATATTCAGGAAATGGCCAGGCTAATGCTCCATAACAAAAACTTACCATTAAGGTTTTGGGGAGAAGCAGTTTTTACAGCATGTTATTTGATCAACCGTGTATACCTGCGGTCAAAAACCCTAAACACTCCTTATGAGTTGTGGTACGGTAGGAAGCCCAACTTACACTATCTCAGATTGTTTGTAAATAAGTGATACATTCTGAAAGATCAAGAACAGAAGGGGAAATTTGATTCTAAAAGCGATGAAGGCATCTTTCTTGGCTATGCATCTGATAGTCGTGGTTTTCGAGTATTCAATCTCAGAACCCAAGTTATGATGGAATCTGCTAATGTCATCATTGATGATCTGAGCAATTTTCATCGTGATAGCCCTCCTGCTGAATTGCCTCCTATTGAGACAATTGAGAAAGTAAAGGAAATCCCAGAATCAGTTGAAGTTGTTCCAACAGTCACTGATCCTGATATTTCTAGCGACGAGGAGAAGAGCACTGATCAGGCTATTTCCGTTGAACAAGAACGTGTTCCTCCGCGACACCTATGGGTTCAAAGGAATCATGATACTAACAGTATTATTGGAGGAAAAGATTCTACAGCTAAGACAAGAGGACAACTTCAAAATATTTGCAATTTTGGTTGTTATCTATCGCAAGTAGAACCGAGAAATATTGATGAAGCTCTTAGCGATCCCTTTTGGGTGAATGCAACGCATGAAGATTTAAATCAATTTCAATGACAAGATGTATGGGAGCTCGTGCCTTGTCCCTCCATTGTCTATATTGGTTGTACCAAATGGATATTTAAGAACAAGTCTGATGAATTTGACACCATTATCAGAAACAAAGCCAGACTTGTCGCTCAGTGATATTCACAGATTGAAGGTATCGACTTTGACGAAATATTTGCTCATGTGGCACACCTTGAGTCCATTCGATTGTTATTAGCTCATGCTTGTTTTCTTAAGGTTAAGTTGTTTCAAATTGACATAAAATCCGAGTTCCTAAACGGAAATTTGAAGGAAGAGGTCTATGTTGCTCAACCTAAGGGGTTTGAAAATCCTGATTTCCCATACCATGTCCTTAAGCTCAAAAAGGCAGTATATGGGTTGAAACAAGCACCTCGTGCCTGGTTCGAAAAACTAACTACTTCTCTTCTTAGGAAAGGTTTTTCGAGAGGTGGAGCTGATAAAACGTTGTCTACCAAATGGAATGGGAAAGATGTTGTCATTGCTCAAGTTTATGTAGATGATATCATCTATGGATCAACTTCTGAGAAACTTGCAAAAGACTTTCAAGTCTCTCTTAGTAAGGAGTTTGAAATGAGCAATGTTGGTGAATTAAAGTTCTTTTTAGGATTACAGATTCAACAACATAAGGATGGAATTTACTTATCTCAATAAAAATATGCTAAGGATCTTGTGACAAGGTTCGGTCTTGATAAGTCAACTCCAAAACTAACACCTATGCCCACCACTTGTAAACTACATCGAGATGAGAAAGGAGTAAATGTGGATCAAAAGATTTATAGATCTATCATTGGAAGCCTCTTATATCTTACAGCTACTAGACCTGATATTGCTTTTAGTGTTGGTTGTTGTGCTAGATTTCAGGCTAATCCAAAGGAATTTCATCTTGCAGCTGCAAAGAGGATCATGCGATACATCCAACACACTATCGGGTATGGTCTATCTTATACTTTTGATACTAACACTGATGTTACTGCCTATTCAGATGCAGATTGGGCAGGATGTGTGGAAGATAGAAAGAGTACTTCAGGGGGATTTTACTATGTTGGGTTGAATCTTGTGGCATGGCATAGCAAGAAACAAAACTCACAATCCCTGTCTACATGCGAAGCAGAATATATTGTTGCAGGTTCGTGTTGTACTCAACTTCTATAGATGGAACAAATGCTTGCTGATTATGAAATTGACACTGGTGTAATGAAGATATTTTGTGACAACTCAAGTGAGATTCGCATCACTGAGAATCCTATTGAGCACTCAAGAACTAAGCACATTGACATAAGGTATCATTTTATTAGAAATCTCTATGAAAATGGTATTATCAATATGGAATTTGTGCTTTCCGAACAACAATTGGATGATATTCTCACCAAACCTTTAGATACTGCTACGTTTCAACACTTATGACAGTCTATTGATGTTGTTTTGGTTCATTAGTTTTCTAGCCTTTTGCCCCTGGACTCATTTATATCTATTGGGCAATCAAGGCTTAGAACGTCAGTGTAGTGTTGTCTCAATTTCACATTTTTTGCTACGTAGATAAAAGCTCTGTTAGGGATCAAAGTACACAAATAAATCCTTCTTTTCTTGCAAAAGTAAGGTCACTCTTGTTGTTCTTTCGGGAATGACATTTTATGGGGGAGAGTTCTTAATTGAACTTGTGCTTAATTGCCAAATCTTTGTGGGGAGTGTGGCTGTGGAATATTGTAGGAGTTTTCTTGTATCTTTATAAACTCATTGATGAATATATTAAGTTTCGACTATGTGAAATCATCGAAACAAAGTTGATATGTTCT
This sequence comes from Papaver atlanticum, assembly GCA_023531105.1. Taxonomy (NCBI): domain Eukaryota; kingdom Viridiplantae; phylum Streptophyta; class Magnoliopsida; order Ranunculales; family Papaveraceae; genus Papaver; species Papaver atlanticum. The sequence continues at coordinate 3,347,403 of JAJJMB010014612.1, read as the reverse complement.
CTTTTACTCATGAAGTATCTCTATGAGAATTTTATTATGATCCCGCTAATTTTCGTACCTTTGCCAATTTATATTGAAAAAAAGGGGGAGAATTAATGTGTAGTTCTCACTACAAATACATATGGTTTACGGATCATTATGTAAGGGGGAGTGGTTTTCATTGTGAGATGAAGTATTGACTAAGGGGGAGTGATACATATCACCATAGTATTGTTTTCAAAGTTGTGATGCAATTGGACTTTGATGTTGTGTAATAATACTATGCCACTGTATAACAATACGAAAACATCTTGTTTTTATATATGTTATAGCTACGGATCTTCAACAACTATGATGCTGAGTTGAACATGTTCATAATCACTGGAGTACTTAGAAGTGACGAAGATTTTGAGTAATGTTGAAGAGCCAAGGAAATCAAGCATTTGGATGAGAAGCTACAAAGTTTATTTATTTTGTAATCCATATGTATTGATAGTTTTGTCACTAAAATTGAAAAAGAGGGAGATTGTTAGAGCACTGCTCGGTCGAACTCGCAAGCGTTGCTATCTCAAGTTTAGTTGTCAAAACTGTAAGTTTTGATTTCTAGTATACTTATAGCTAAGTCTCGGATTAGGATAGAATGTGTAGTTGACCTTTAGACTTCACGACGTTCATCGATTGTGAAATTGCGGGGGTACAACAACCACACCCAACAATTCGTTTGGCAATCTGAGAGGACTTACTCCAATATACTTTCTAGAGAATCAACTAGACAGTCAAACTCAATCCAGAGAAAAATATATACAAGAGTTTATATCTCTATCTCTCAATTCAGTCTGCAATCAGCAAATAGAAATTTGAGAGACCGATTGAATATAAAAGAAGTAACTTGAACGGTACCAAAGACCAATGTTCAAGGATCAATCAATTTTAATCAACAACCAAAGGTTGGATTTCCTAATTGATCGATACAACGCACAACCTGTGATATTTCAATTATATAACAAAATATAATGCGGAAAAGAAATAACACAGACACCAGAATTTTGTTAACGAGGAAAACCACAAATGCAGAAAAACCCCGGGACTATATTAAGCCGCTACAAACTCTAGCCTACTACCTATGAACTTCAGACTGGACTGTAGTTGAACCCTAATCAATCTCACACTGATTCAAGGTATAGTTGCGTTCCTTACGTTCTAGCAGGATACTACGCACTTGATTCCCTTAGCTGATCTCACCCACAACCAAGAGTTGCAACGATCCAAAGTCGAAGACTTGATAAACAAATCTGTCTCACACAGAAAAGTCTATTGGAATAGATAAATCTGTCTCCCACAGAAATACCTATGAGTTTTTGTTTCGTCTTTTGATAAATCAAGGTGAACAGGAACCAATTGATAAACCGGTCTTATATTCCCAAAGAACAACCTAGTATTATCAATCACCTAACAATAATCTTAATCGATTAACGAAACAAGATATTGTGGAATCACAAACGATGAGACGAAGGTGTTTGTGATTACTTTTCTATCTTGCCTATCAGAGATATAAATTTCGAGCCAATTCTTACAATTGTACTCAACAAGATAGAAAAAGCAAGATCAGATCACGCAACTACAGAGAAAATAGTTGGGTCTGGCTTCACAATCCCAATGAAGTCTTTCAGTCGTTAACCTACGGGGTCTCGAGAGAAACCTATGGTTAAAGGAGAATCGACTCTAGTTATGCAACTAGTAACACACAGAAGTGTGGGGATTAGGTTTCCCAGTTGCTAGAGTTCTCCTTTATATAGTTTTCAAATCAGGGTTTGTAATCTAAGTTACCTTGGTAACAAAGCATTCAATATTCACCGTTAGATGAAAAACCTGATTCAACCAAGCTAATATCTTTCAACCGTTAGATCGAACTTAGCTTGTTACACACAAATGAAATGTACCCTCATTTAGGTTTATGTAACCGTACCTAAACGTGTACACCATGTTGGCTCAACAATAGTTAACCGAGGTTAGCCATATGATCACTCTCATATCAACCTTGTTCATCTTAAAGAGTTGACTCAAATGAAACTAGTTAAAGAGTTGTTCAATTGCTATATTCTCATAGTTGTATACAAGAACACAATTGAAGCAAAATCGGTTTGATCACTCGAATCAATTCATGAACATTATAGCCACGGTTTGCAAAGATTACATTCCTTATTTTATAAATGTTTAAGTTTATGAACACAACCAATTTTAGAACTTTAACCTTCAAGTATGCAAACGGGTACGCATACTTGAAATACCCGAACCAAGATTGGGTTTCGCCAGTACGCAAATGGGTACGCGTACTTCCAATCCCAGCAGAAATATTTGGACATGAACCTTACGCCTGTACGTGAATGGGTAAAATACTTAGGTTCCCGGATTTCTCAAGCCAACAGGTACGTGTACGGGTACGCATACTATGGTTCCCGGACATGGATTACATATGTGCAAGAGTAAAAAACATGTCATATCCAATAATGGTTAAGTGTTCTAAACTCTTATTTCAATCATTGAAACTTTCTTAGAGGATGACAATAGCCGTTTTCACACACTATTAGCATCAAAGCAATTTTCAAGTTATTGAAATAATCATAACGAAACATTCCAAGTCTACACCAAATGATTGTATCACACAAACCATGTAAGATTTTACTCGGAAATTTTCACATGATCATCTTTTGACTTATGTCAAGAACGTAAGATGAACTTGGTCGAAGCGAAAGCTTGCCAACACATATTCTGAGAAATATGTAAGCGAGTTAAACTCAGCTCGAAATCTCAAATGTGTATAATAGAAAACTATATTGCAACACGACTTATGTCTCAATAAAGGAGATAGAGTAGAAATAGACTTTCCAAGTGATAGATGAGTTTCAGTCTCCACATACCTTTTGTTGATAAAGTTCCACAAGCTCTCCTTAGTAGTTCTTCGTCTTCAAATGATGAACGCCGTGAAGTATAAGGCTCAACTACACAATCTATGTCCTAGTCTAAGACATCTATAAGTAGACTAGAAATCAAGATTATAGTTTTGATCACTAACATTGACAAACATGCTTGAGATAGCAACGCATGCGAGTTCGACTGAGCAGTGCTCTAACAGATTGAAGACGAAGAACTACTAAGGGGAGCTTGTGGAAATTCATCAACAAAAGGTATGTGTTGACTTGAACTCATCTATCACTCAAAAGTCTATTTCTACTATATACCCTACTTGAGAAAAAAGTCGTATAGCTATATAGACTTCGATTATGCACATTTGATATTTCGAGCTGAGTTTAACTCGCTTACATATTTCTTGAAATATGTGTTGGCAAGCTTTCGCTTTGACCAAGTTCATCTTATGTTCTTGACATAAGTCAAAAGATGATCATGTGAAAATCGCCTGGTTTGTGTGAGACAGTCATTTGGTGTAGACTCGGAATGTTTCGAATTGATCATTTGATCACTTAAAAATTGCTTTGAAGCTAATAGTTTGTGTAGGACAGCTATTGTCGTCTTCTAAGAATGTTTCAATAATTGAAATGGGAGTTTATAATAATTAACCGTGATTAGATATAACACAATATGCATACTTGTATGCTTAACTGTTGCAAGTTATTCCAAGTCCGGGAACCATAGTATGCATACCCGTATGCGTACTGGTTTGTTAGTTGAAGTCTGGGAACCTAGTATGCATACCCGTATGCGTACCGGCGTAAAGTTCAATTCCGGGAATTCAACTGAGTTTGGTGGTGTACGACAGTATGCGTACCCGTTCGCATACTGGCGAACCCAGACCAAGTTCGACTACTTAGGTATGCGTACCCGTTTGCATACTTGAGTGGGTTATGTTCTAAAATAAGTTTGATCATGAACTAATACATTTATTAATAAGGAATGCAATCTTTTGCAAACCGTGGCTATAATGTTTATGAATTGATTCGAGTGAATCAAAATCGATTTTGCTTCAATTGTGTCTTGTATACTTCTATGAGAATATAAACAATTGAACAACTCTAGAACTAGTTTCATTTGAGTCATTTGAACTAGTTGTGTTAAGATGAACAAGGTTGATATGAAAGTGTTCATATGGCTAACTTCGGTTAACTATTGTTGAGCCAACAAGGTGTACACGTTTAGGTACGGTTACCCATATCTTAATGAAGTAACTTTTCATTTGTGTGTAACAAGCTAAGTTCGATCTAACGGTTGAAAGATATTAGCTTGAGTCTAATCAGGTTTTCATCTAAAGGTGAATATTGAATGCTTTGTTACCAAGGTAACATTAATTGCAAATCCTAATTTGAAGACTATATAAGGGAGAACTCTAGCAATTGGGAAACCTAATCCCTACACCTCATGTGTGATACTAGAGTCGATTCTCTCTTAACCTAGGTTTTTTCCTAAAACCATTATAGGTTAACGACTTAAAGACTTCATTGGGATTGTGAAGCCAGACCCAACTATTTTCACTGTAGTTGCGAGTTATGATCTTGCTTTATTCTATCGTATTGAGTACTATCTTATCTAAGATTTTCTCGAGAATTAATCTACGATAGGCAAGATAAAAAGTAGTCACAAACATCTTCGTCTCATCGTTTGTGATTCCACAATATCTTGTTTCGCTACCATACGATTAAGATTATTGTGAGGTGATTGATATTACTAGGTTGTTCTTTGGGAATATAAGTCCGGTGTATCAATTGGTTCTTGTTCACCTTGATTTATAAAAAGACAGAACAAAAACTCATAGGTATTTATGTGGGAGAAAGATTCATCTATTCAATAGACTTTTCTGTGTGAGACAGATTTGTTTATCAAGTCTTCGACTTTGGTTCGTAGCAACTCTTACTTAGGGGTGAGATCAGCTAAGGGAATCAAGTGCATAGAGTCCTGCTGGGATTCAGAGGTGTAAGGAACGCGACTGTACCTTGATCAGTGTGAGATTTATTAGGGCTCAACTACATTCCAGTCCGAAGTTAACTTTTAGTTGGCTAGTGTCTGTAGCGGCTTAATACAGTGTGGTGTTCAAATCTGGACTAGGTCCCGGGGGTTTTCTGCATTTGCGGTTTCCTCGTTAACAAAATTTCTGGTGTCTGTGTTATTTCTTTTCCGCATTATATTTGTTTATATAATTGAAATATCACAGGTTGTGCGTAGTTCAATCAATTAGATAATCCAACCTTTGGTTGTTGATATAAATTGATTGACACTTGAACATTGGTCTTTGGTACTGTTCAAGTTGTTTATCATAATAATCAGGCTCATGGATTTTATCTGTTTGATTTGCTGATTACATTGAGAAACAGAGATACAACTCTTGGATATATTTCCATTGATTGAGTCTGACTGTCTAGTTGATTCTCTTGGAATTATATTGGAGTTTGTCCATACAGATTGCCTAAATGAAATATTGGGTGTGGTTGTTAGACCCCCTATTTTTCAGGAGAAATTAGGGTTATTGACAGATGATGCAATTGATTATCAGAGCAAGTACTGCTAGTAAGAGCAAATACTGCTAGATCGGTGAATATTGGCATAGAGACCAAATAAAATATTAATTAAAAATAATGGTAGTTTGATGAAATATTATTTAATTAATTATAATATTGATTACTGGATAAATATTAAAATATGCTAGAAATATGCTAGATTGGTGTATGTTCAGAATTATGCTAGACAGAACATTAAGTTCGAAAACCTTAATTTTGATCAATGGATGATCAACTGAGGATCAACCAATGAATGGGAGAGGGACCAGATACATGAGGTGATGGACCGTCCAGGTGATTGACTGAGCATTCACCAAAGTCCTTTGCAGACCAGTTAGTGAAAGGATGATTAATTGATGTTTAATCATAATTAAATTGTGCTTTACTGAGCAATAGGTAGTAAAACTTAATTGTGAAGAGACGAGGGACCGACCAAGGCGTGTGAAACCGGCCCTTGGTGGTCTTGGGACCATCTGATGGTGAGTGGATGATCATCCCAGTTGCAGGAAAGAGTTTGAACCAAAAATGGACTTAGGATGATTAATTAGGTCAAAAATCATCAAAGAGGTGGGACCGTATTTTTGCAAGCCAAGGGCCGACCGTGACCGCTCATGGTGGGGTGCCCGTGTCGCCATGCTGTTAGCGGACCAATATTGAGAATTTTTTTATTTTCTGATGGTCCATCGAGTATTATTTCATCCTTGTATGAAGAATTTGAGTTTGACTGAAACTCTTAATATTGGTGGAAGAACCACTACTAAAAATATTAAAATAATATTATTTTAATATTTCTCATGGTAGAAAGATATGATGGTTGTGGGACACTTGCTTTGCTAACCTTATGCTCATGGCGAAGATATGGAAGTTTTAGGAGTTTTGATCGAAAAAGGAAATCCTTGAAAGAGCAAAACCCTAAATAATAATAATAATAATAACAGGTAGCTAGCTTAGCTGGTCATCCCCATTTCTCAAAGGTTGATGCGCTCCAGGAGGTCACAGGTTCGAGTTCTCGATGGCGTAGTATTGAAGAATTTTACATGGAAGGTAGAGTTAGCTTGCCCCCCTTGCGACATAATCAGCCCTCCTATCCGCTTAGGCTCCCTTGGCTGGTTCCTCATGAGGCTCGCTGGGAGGTAACCCATGCTCATGCAACACGGTAATATCTTTCCTTAACCCTTTTGCTTCAAATGGTAACAGTTTCTCCTTGTTCATGCTTTTAATCTTATCTTTAGAACATTGAGGACAATGTTAGATTTAAGTTTGGGGGTATGGGAGAAACTTTTTAGTTGCATTAATAAACTCAAGAGCCTAGAAATTTATGCCTATTAAGGATGGCACTAACCAATCTAAGTTGATGGAAGCATCTTGGTTGTAGGAGTTGAGGAACCAATCTGAGTAGATGGAAACATCTAAAGAGTCTATTCATAAAAGCACAAAGCTCAGGTGTTAGAAATAACATGATAGTTTCACCGTATCTCGGAATCATCTTATTACTTCTGTTTTTGTTTTTGCAAATTTTTATGTTGATGTCTGCTGGGTTGAAATAGAGTGATTGAGTTACTAAAAAATATAAAAATAAAAATAAAAATAAAATAAAGGTTTATTATAAAGTCGACCACTAGTTCCCTTGTATATGCCAGTTGAGTTGATGTAGATTTAGGATTATCGACCACTGGTTCCCTTGTATATGCCAGTTGTGTTGATATTAGTCCAGACCAGTATCTCAATCCATTAGGTCATAGGTTCATCTTGGCATTGACGTCCATTCGCAACCATCTATTTCTTAATCTTTTCATGTGATTTGTTTGATTCCGGATATTGTTGTCCATAGTGCGACTATCTGAGTAGAGCTCTGTCACCTATATATGAATTTTAGTATGCTTGAGTGCAAACTCATGTACATCAATTGGAATTTCGCATTAGGGTACTTCCTCCTGTAGTCAATGAGAGTATGCCAACCAAGGAAATTCTTTAGTGCCTTTGAGGTTCTGCGTAGATATCTCTAGTAAACCATCCCGAGACTATAACTCGGCCAACTAGGGCCACCTAGGGGTTCAAAGGCTTGTTGCACATGCTAAGTGCAATCGCGATGCCTGCGACAGTGAGTTAGGATTTTATTTTATTTTAGATTTTCTCGAGGACTAGCAAATAATAAGTTTGGGGGTATTTGATAGACGCATTTTTGTGTCTAATATGATCTCAATACTATATATTGTTGGCACTCGATTTCGTATTTATTATGGTGTTTTATGTGTTTTTAGGTATTTTGGGCAATAAACGTTTTTGGTGAAATCGGCTCGAAAAGTTGATGAAGGCACTCGGAGGACACCTACTATTCGGACTCTCAGTTTGGATAAGGGGCACCTCAATTACTAAGGGGCGCCCTAATTCCTATTCACACCCCATTGCTAATTTGCACCCCATTACAGGATATGGGGCTTATCTTCTCCATCGTTTGAAATCAAAAAAAGGCGGGAAAAAAGGTGTTGTGAAAGAACAGATTTAGGGTTTGGTTTTTGAGCGAGTTTGAAGGAGATTGAATTGCAGAAAACAACTGGGCTGAACGTGATTAAGATAAACAGGCCTGGTATGGTGTTTTTAGTCGACTGATTTGGGCTGGATAATCGTATCTCGTTAAAACAGGGAAGAGTTTCTCGGGTATGTTAGTTTTGGTTATTTAGGGAAGGTACGCAAGTGTTAAGGCAAGATAATCCTCTGGGATTCTATATGTTCAATTCAGAAGAGTTTGGAAAGGTAAAAACAACTAGAGATGCGTCAACAGAGAAGAAAAAAAAAAGAAATATCTCGGTGACTGGCAGAGAAGAGAAAGGAGGAGATTTCGTGAAGATTTTATATCCCTATGATGTATAAATAGGGTGGTTCGAGTCTAAAAGAGGTGGGTCGAGAGTCTGGGGAAGATTTGGGAGGCTACGGAACGAAGAAATCACGAGCTGCGGGAAAAGTTTTCTGCTGCTGCAACTCAAGAACACGAAGAACAAGACCTGCTGAAGACAGTCGCTGGAAACTGTCGAATATCTACGGCAATGGGTATCACTTTTCTAGCGACTTCGGAATAGTGACTATAGCACCTTTCATGTATCGTTTATTGGAATAATGATTTTGTGACGATTCTTCAGCGTCGCAAAATTCTGTTTTCACCATTTTCTCTTTATTTCACCATTGTAAACACTTTTTAAGCAAATAAAAAATATTTTGAGAGTGTCTACAACATGAGGAGCTAAACCCCAACGTTGGGACGACGGAGGGAGTCGATTTTCATCATGTGGTAAATTTAATTTATTCTTCTTATGACTTTTGCATTAATTTAAAATTGAAATATGATTTGAATTAACTCTAGCAACTGGGAAACCTAATCCCCACACCTCCTGTGTGATACTAGTTGCGACTAGAGTCGATTCTCCTTTAACCTTAGGTTTTCTCCAAAACCCTGTAGGTTAACGACTTAAAGACTTCATTGGGATTGTGAAGCCAGACCCAACTATTTCTCTGTAGTTGCGGTTCTGATCTTGCTGTTTTCTATCGTGATTGAGTACTATCTTCTCTAAGATTTGCTCGAGATTTATTCTCCGATAGACAAGAAAATAGTAGTCACAAACATCTTCGTCTTATCGTTTGTGATTCCACAATATCTTGTTTCGTTACCATACGATTAAGATTATTGTGAGGTGATTGATATTACTAGGCTGTTCTTCGGGAATATAAGTCCGGTGTATCAATTGGTTCATGTTTACCTTGATTTATCCAAAGACGGAACAAAAACTCTTAGGTATTTCTGTGGGAGACAGATTTATCTATTCAATAGACTTTTCTGTGTGAGAAAGATTAGTTTATCAAGTCTTTGACTTTGGGTCGTAGCCAGTGTAGTCAATCTCGGCCATCTCGGCCGAGATTCCCCCGATATTCTCGGTTTCGGATGTATGACAGATGATATGGTAGATTTCTCCGATACGAGATCTTTTTGAAAATATCGGTTGTTTTGGCCGAGAAATACTAAACTCCGAGAAACTATGTTGTATCGGTATCATCTTTATAAAAAAAAATTACGGCATAAATAAGCAAAATAAGTCACTAACAATATCAAATTCTTATTACCATTCAACGTTATTAATTACGGGATTCAAACAATGAATCGTTTCAATTTCAGGGCATTGGGTTAAAAAGAAAACTATAAAATTTTCAGAAGCATTAGATGATGTTTTTAACAAAACCCATCAAACAATTGACCTAATAAACTTAAAAATGGCATCATACTGAATCAACCTCCACTTATATTTTTATAAGATCTCTCTTTAACATGCATATTATCACTTTCCGGTTTGCCGTACATAAAAAGTAGTTGATGTTCTTTATGGGAGACTATGAATAGCAAAAGAGAGTGGTAACAAAGAAAGCTGTGGAGATAGTGGTGGCCGTGTAATACAGAAAGAATACCGAGGTGGAGAAGAAGCGTTAGGTTAGGTTTAGTATTTAAAACTTAAACATATTTTAATGCCCTCTTGTTTTGGGGTTTTATTACACCTGCTAGGCTGCCACTCATGCACCCATTTGGATAGGAACAGGTGGAATTGTTTTGAATATGTAGGATAAAAAACACTAACCAAATTTTGCAGTATTCAGTGTCTTAGATGTTACTCTATACTTTGAATTGTCACTAAAGTATAGATGGTGTATCACTTCATGCACATTTATTGTATCTCAACAGATGAAATTTGTGAAAAATGGTTATTATAAATATTATAGGTGTAAAATTTGAACCGAGATTGCAACAGAATTTGGAACCGAAATCTCCCCGATACGTGTCTCGCTTCCGACCGAGATAAACCGAAATCCGAAATTGACTACATTGGTCGTAGAAACTCTTAGTTGTGGGTGAGATCAAATAAGGGAATCAAGTGCGCAGAGTCATGCTGGGATTCAGAGGTGTAAGGAACACGACTGTACCTTGATCAGTGTGAGATTGGTTCGGGCTCAACTACATTCCGGTTCGAAGTTAACTTGGAGTAGGCTAGTGTATGTAGCGGCTTAATACAGTGTGGTGTTCAAATCTGGACTAGGTCCCGGGGTTTTTCTGCATTTGCCGTTTCCTCATTAACAAAATTTCTGGTGTCTGTGTTATTTCTTTTCCGCATTATATTTGTTTATATAATTGAAATATCACAGGTTGTGCGTAGTTCAATCAATTAGATAATCCAACCTTTGGTTGTTGATATAAATTGATTGACACTTGAACATTGGTCTTTGGTAGAAAGTGTTGCTGTAACACCTCAAGAACACGAATAACATTGTGCCGTTCAAGTCAGTCGCAGATTAGAGAACTGTCGTAGAAAGTGTTGTTCTCGACTGTTAGAGCATTGCTCGGTCGAACTCACAAGTGTTGTTATATCAAGATTGTTGTCAAATTTAGTTAATCAAAACTGTATCTTGGTTTCTAGTCTGCAATTAGTCAAGTCTCGGATTGGTATGGAAGTGTGTAGTTGAGAATCAGATATCACTGCGTTCTACAGTTTGAAGGCGAAGATCAACCGAAGCTTTTGGAGAATTTCTTCAACAAAAGGTAAGTGAAGACTGAACCACCTATTTCTTAAGTTATATTCATCTTTCTATCTATGAGACGTTGTCGCATGACCTATTGCAAGCATATCAAGAATTTTGAGTCAAGTTTATCTTGGTAAATCGTTTTCGAAATATATAGGACTAAGCTTAATGAACATTTGTTCATACTTGATGAATTTCGGTTAAGAACAATTTATTGTTCATTATCTAAATCGTGATTCAAGATTATCATTCGAAAATAGCCTGGAATAATGACATGTGTCACTGATGTTATTTGGGAATGTTTCGAATTGATTTAGAGAGAAATATAAAACTACTGTAAATCTGGATACATGACAATATGCATACAAGTTCACATACTGGGAGAACTGTTATAGGTCCGGAGTCGCAGTACACGTACCGGCGTAGCTATATGTCGACAACAACTTTTTGGTACGCATACCCGGTATCCATATCATAAAAAGTCTATTGCTCATAAACCAGGAATGGTACGCATACCCAGTATGCATACCGTAAAGGAACTGTTGGTTTTGAAACCAGAGTGGTATCCATATCTAGTACGCAAACCGGAAAAGATTTGTGAGTTCCTATACTCGTTTTTGTCTTAAGGGTACCTGGTACAAGTACTTTCCCTGTCGAATATTTTAAGATGTACAAAATTATTTCTGTGAGATAATTGGCATTTGAATAAATCTCTAAAAATACTATATAAACATGATTGATCACATTATGACCTATGGTTGTAACTCAAGCTCAAAGTCTTAAGTGTTATATGAAAATGATTAAGCTTATGGTTCAATCGACTAGTCTTGGCTAACCGTCCATGAACAATGTCTTTATACACGGTTCGGTTACAATTCATCCTAACCAGAGTGTATATCTTGTTATGTTAATCTCATTTCAAAGATTCATCTAATGGTGGATATTATTTGCTTAGTTCGAAAGTTATCTTATCTTAAACCTGAAGCAACATATACTTTGAAAGTCTATTCAAGAGAGAACTTCAAGCAACTGGGATTTTGAATCCCTGACATTATTCTTTGTGTGTCCTAGTTTTAAACTAGAATCATCCTCTCTATAAAACCCTTATATGATTTAGTGACTAAAAAGACTTCACCTAGGGATTCGTGAAGCCAGGTTCAACTATCTTTATTTTGATAGTTCAAGTATCCTGATCTTGTTTGATTGTTGAGTTGCTCACTCGAACAAGATAGATAGAAATTGCAAAGTTCCCTTTGTCTCAGACTTTGTGATTCCACAGGTTTAATACTTATGAGGTGAATAATAATCTAGGCTGCTCTTCGGGAAGCATAAGTCCGAATTTTGAGGTTAGCTAGACTTTGTATATTGCTATCAATTTCCAGTCTCACCTTGATCCATTAATCTGAAAGAAAATCACATATAGACTTATCTGTGGGAGGCAGATTGGTTTAAATTCTTCAATTAAGTTGAAGCAACTCTTAGGATGTAAAGGACGTCAGCTAAGGGAATCATTTGCGCAGAGTCCTGCTGGGATTCAAGAGGCGTAAGGAGTGCGACTGTAACTGAATTGTTGCGAGGGTTTAATTCGTTCCCAACTACTTTCCAGTCCGAAGTTAATTGGTAGTAGGCTAGTGTCTGTTGCGGTTTAATACAGTTTGGTGTTCAAGTATGGACTAGGTCCCGGGGTTTTTCTACATTTGCGGTTTCCTCGTTAGCAAAATTTCTTGTGTCTGTGTTATTTCTTTTCCGCATTATATTGTTTATCTTAATAATTAAAATATCACAGGTTGTACATAAATCAATAAAAGTAGATACATCCATCTTTGGTTGTTGGATACGACTTGATTGATTCTTGGATATCGATTTTTGAGATCGTCCAAGTACTCTCACACATAATCAAGTTCACATATTTGGTTCTATGAACTTTCTGATTGTGGGAGAAAGAGATATTTTTGAATATTATTCCTTGATTAAGATTCATTAAGTTGAACTCTCGGAATTGTATTTAGGTTTTTTCCATATAGGTTTCCTAAGAAAAAGTTGGTGGTGTATTTTGGTACCTCCGCGTTTTCAATTGGTATCAGAGCGGGAAAACACGGAAAACCTAATAAGTTTGTGTTTTAAAATGATTAAACCTGTAATCAATGAGTCAAAGTATGGATTTCAATTTACCAAGAAAAGACTCATTGTACGTACTTCCCAGAATAAAAATCAGCACAAGGAAGGAGATTTCCTTATTCGGTAATACACCTTTCTTGTGTGTACATCCGAGTAGTTTATCAAACCTTCTGAGAAGATAGTTGCAAACCAGGTTCATTAACTGTCATGATAAACCTATTGTTAAAACTGTCAGTGCTGGCAAGAACTCTGACCACGAAATGTGCTCTCAATCCTTTCTTCATGACAAAGTTAACCTTCTTGAAGAACTACTTCAATCTAAAGAGCGAAGCAATACTTTTCTTGAAAAAAAGACTTGAAGAAAGTAATAAAATAGAAAAGCTCTTGAAAACAAGACTTAATGATTATAGAGATGATCTATTACAAGCGCTTTCAACTATTGGGAACTTGGAAAAGAGTTATCTACACTAAAACCACCATGTGGTCAAGTAAGAAAAAACTTAGCATGCTCTCCAGAAAATTCTCTGGAAAACACAAGTCCTCATGGTTCTCAGCATGTCATAGAAATGGTTTCAGGTACCTTTAAAAATACATCCAGTACACAAAAGAAAAGTAAGTCTGATCCCGTTAGATCTTAGAAAAAGTTTTCCCAGTGTAAACAGGAAGGTCATAAGAAACTATGCAAGAATAATCCTAAAGGAAAATCGTCTAGTGTGAAACCTTGTTTCCACATGAAAAGCTTCTCAAAAGATCATTCTTAAGTAACTGAGAGAGATAGGATTTCTGTTTTACAAAAGTCCTTGCACCAAATTATTAATTGTGTTGCAACTCTCAAAATATGTGGGAAAAAGAAAGATAACTTCAAGTCGAAGAAAGCTTTTTTCAGATATTCAAAACTACTCAGTTACAAATCTTCAGAAAAGAATTGATCTTAGGATTTCTGATCCCAGAGTGCAAATTAACCGATTGAGACGAGGAATTGATACCAAAAAATCTTGTTGTTCATGATGGACATGTGATGGATGCCTACCATAACAGAACTTCATTATGGTAAACAGTGCCTCCTCCCATACCTTAAAAGGAGGATGCACATCTTGTTTAAGAAAGGTAACCATTTTGAAAAAGCGGGGGTTTAACAACCTCGCCCAATATTTCGTTTAGGCAATCTGTATGGAAAAAAACCAATATAATTCCAAGAGAATCAAATAGACAGTCAGACTCAATCAATGGAAATATATCCAAGAGTTGTATCTCTGTTTCACAATGTAATTAGCAAATTAAACAGATAGAAATCCGTGAGCCTGATTATTATGTGAAACAACTTGAATGGTACCAAAGACTAATGTTCAAGTATCAATCAATTTATATAAACAACAAAAGGTTGGATTATCTAATTGATTGAACTACGCACAACCTGTGATATTTCAATTATATAAATAAATATAATGCGGAAAAGAAATAACACAGACACCAGAAATTTTGTTAACGAGGAAACCGTAAATGAAGAAAACCCCCGGGACATAGTCCAGATTTGAACACCACACTGTATTAAGCCGCTACAGACACTAGCCTACTCCAAGTTAACTTCGGAATGGAATGTAGTTTAGCCCTAACCAATCTCACACTGATCAAGGTACAGTCGAATTCCTTAGGCCTCTGAATCCCAGCATGACTCTACGCACTTGATTCCCTTAGATGATCTCACCCACAACTAAGAGTTGCAACGACCCAAATTCGAAGAATTGATAAACCAATCTGTCTCACACAGAAAAGTCTATTGAATAGATAAATCTATCTCCCACAAAAATACCTATGAGTTTTGTTCCGTCTTTTGATAAATCAGGGCGAACAGGAACCAGTTGATACACCGGATTTATATTCCCGAAGAACATCCTAGTAATATCAATCACCTCACAATAATCTTAATCGTATGGTAGCGAAACAAGATATTGTGGAATCACAAACAATGAGACGAAGATGTTTCTGACAACTTTTTATCTTGCCTATTGGAGATTAAATCTCGAAAAAATCTTAGAGAAGATAGTACTCAATCACGATAGACAACAGCAAGATCAGAAAACGCAACTACAGAGAAAATAGCTGGGTTTGGCTTCACAATCCCAATGAAGTCTTTAATTCGTTAACCTATAATGGTTTTAGAAAAACCTAGGTTAAAGGATAATCGACTCTAGTCGCAACTAGTATCACACAAGAGGTATCGGGATTAGGTTTCCCAGTTGCTAGAGTTCTCCCTTATATAGTCTTCAAATCAGGGTTTGCAATCAATGTTACCTTGGTAACAAAGCATTCAATATTCTCCGTTAGATGAAACCTGATTAGACTCAAGCTAATATCTTTCAACCGTTAGATTGAACTTAGCTTGTTACACACAAATGAAAAGTGACTTCATTTAGATATGGGTAACCGTACCTAAACATGTACACCTTTTTTGCTCAACAATAGTTAACCGAAGTTAGCCATATGAACACTTTCATATCAACGTTGTTCATCTTAACACAACTAGTTCAAATGACTCAACTGAAACTAGTTCTAGAGTTGTTCATTTGTTTATATTCTCATAGAAGTATACAAGACACAATTGAAGCAAAATCGATTTTGATTCACTCGAATCAATTCATGAACATTAGAGCCACGGTTTGCAAAAGATTGCATTCCTTATTATATAAATATATTAGTTCATGACCAAACCGATTTTATAACATAACCTACTCAAGTATGCAAATAGGTATGCATACCTAAGTGGTCGGACTTAGTGTGGGTTCGCCAGTATGCGAACAGGTACGCATACCTTCCAAACTCAGTTGAATTTCCGGACGTGAACTTACGCCGGTACGCATACGGCTATGCATACTAAGTTCCCGGACTTTCATTAAACCAACCAGTACACATACGGGTATGCATACCATGGTTCCCGGACTTTCATTAGAATTCACGCCGTTCATCGTTTGAAGACGAAAAACTACTAAGGGGAGCTTGTGGAACTTCATCAACAAAAGGTATATGGAAACTTGAACTCATCTATCACTCAAAAGTATATCTACTTTATCTCCTAACTGAGACGAAAGTCGTATAGCTATATAGACTTCGATTATACACATTTGATATTTCGAGCTGAGTTTAACTCGCTTACATATTTCTCGAAATATGTGTTGGTAATCTTTCGCTTTAACCAAGTTCATCTTATATTTTTGACGAAAGTCAAAAGATGATCATGTGAAAATCGTCTTGGAACATCTTACATGATTTGTGTGAGACAGTCATTTGATGTAGACTCAGAATGTTTCGTATTGATCATTCGATGACTTGAAAATTGCTTCAAAGCTAATAGTTTGTGTGAGACAGCTATTGTCGTCTTCTAAGAATGTTTCAATGGTTGAAATGAGAGTTTAGAACAAATAACCATGATTGGATATAACACAATATGCGTATAAATAACCATGATTGGATATAACACAGTATGCGTACTTGCATATGTGTTGTCCAAGTCCGGGAACCCTAGTATGCATACCCGTATGCGTACTGGTTGGTTATTGAAGTGCGGGAACTTAGTATGCATACCGGTATGCGTACTGGCGTGAGTTTCAAGTTCCGGAAATTGAACTGAGTTTTGGAAGGTATGCGTACCCGTTCGCATACTGGCGAACCCAAACTTGGTCCGGCCACTTAGGTATGCGTACCTGTTTGCATACTTGAGTAGGTTATGTTCTAAAATCGGTTTGTTCATGAACTAGTACATTTATATAATAAGGAATGCAATCTTTTGCAAACCGTGGCTATAATGTTCATGAATTTATTCAAGTGAATCAAAATCGATTTTGCTTCTTGTATACTTCTATGAGAATATAAACAATTGAACAACTCTAGAACTAGTTTCATTTTTTTCATTTGAACTAATTGTGATTGAGATGAATAAGGTTGATATGAAAGTGTTCATATGGGTAACTTCGGTTAACTATTGTTGAGCCAACAAGGTGTACACATTTAGGTACGGTTACTCATATCTAAATGAAGTCACTTTTAATTTATGTGTAACAAGCTAAGTTCAATATAACGGTTGAAAGATATTAGCTTGAGTCTAATCAGGTTTTCATCTAACGGTGAATATTGAATGCTTTGTTACCAAGGTAACATTGATTGCAAACCCTGATTTGAAGACTATATAAAGGAGAACTCTAGCAACTGGGAAACCTAATCCCCACACCTACTGTGTGATACTAGTTGCGACTAGAGTCGATTCTCCTTTAACCTTAGGTTTTTCACGATAACCTGTAGGTTAATGACTTGAAGACTTCGTTGGGATTGTGAAGCCAGACCCAACTATTTTCTCTGTAGTTGTGTGTTCTGATCTTGCTGTTTTCTATCTTATTGAGTACTATCTTCTCTAAGATTTGCTCGAGATTTATTCTCCAATAGGCAAGATAAAAAGTAGTCACAAACATCTTCGTCTCATCGTTTGTGATTCCACAATATCTTGTTTCGCTACCATACGATTAAGATTATTGTGAGGTGATTGATATTACTAGGTTGTTCTTCGGGAATATAAATCCGGTGTATCAATTGGTTCCTGTTCGCCTTGATTTATCAAAAGATGGAACAAAACTCATAGGTATTTCTATGGGAGACAGATTTATCTATTCAATAGACTTTTCTGTGTGAGACGGATTGGTTTATCAAGTCTTCGAATTTGGGTCGTTGCAACTCTTAGTTGTGGGTGAGATCATCTAAGGGAATAAAGTGTGTATAGTCCTGTTGGGATTCAGTGGCGTAAGGAACGCGACTGTACCTTGATCAGTGTGAGATTGGTTAGAGCTTAACTACATTCCATTCCGAAGTTAACTTGGAGTCGGCTAGTGTCTGTAGTGGCTTAATACAGTGTGGTGTCCAAATCTGGACTAGGTCCCGGGGTTTTTCTGCATTTGCGGTTTCCTCGTTAACAAAATTTCTAGTGTCTGTGTTATTTACTTTCCGCATTATATTTTTATATAATTTAAATATCACAGGTTGTGCATAAGTTCAATCAATTGTGAATCCGACCTTTGGGTTGTTGATTAAATTGATTGACACTTGGATATTGGTTTTTGATACCGTCCAAGTTATTTATTATATTCAATCGTGCTCGCAAATTCCTTTTTGTTTGATTGCAGATTGAATTGAGAAATAGAGATATAACTCTTTGATATGCTTTTCTTAAGATTGAGTCTGACTGTCTAGTTGATTCTCTTGAAAGTATATTGGAGTTAGTCCATACAGATTGCTAAGCGAAATATTGGGTGTGGTTGTTAGACCCCCGCTTTTTCAATTGGTATCGGAGCAGGCAAACACGTTTAAGACCTCATAAGTCTGTGTTTGTAGCCATCTGGCTATGGATGCTAATATCTCAGATAACGCATCACCAGTTCAGAAACATTCTTATTTGGTTCAAAGCCTTGTTTTTCCAGAGAAGTATCTCACACCTTCTTAAATGTCTGAAACTGTGTATAACTGGGAAGCATGCCTAGATGAGCAATTGGACGATCTTTCAGATGGAAGTGATTCTGATGAGGGACAAGGTGTTGATGAGGAAGTCTCACAATATATCAAGCTTTTTGACCAACTCATGAAGAAGAAAGGGTCAACATCTTGCTTGACTGATTTTCTGACTCCCCTCTGTCTATAAAACAGGAAAATGAGAAAACTCTTTAAGGGATACAATTGTGGTTATAATATTTTACAATCTATACTTAAAGATCGTGAAGAAGATGTACGTTCAAAGAAGTCTGAATGTGAAAATCTTTGTGGAAATCTCTTTAAGTTTAAAGAAGAACTTGTTGAACCTGAAGCAAGGATTAACTCTCAACGGAGCTGTTTCAAAGATAGAGAAAGTATTTTTCTTTCTCGAGAAAAGCAACTTGGCTGATTTAACTGTTGCTCTTGATAAAATCAAGATGTTGGAAGAGGACTTGAAAAAGTTCAATTCTAGTTCAAACAAATTAACCACAATGCTAGGAGCAAGTAAAAATCATTGTGATACACGAGGATTGGGCTATAAGGGAATAGATGCTCCAAGTACTAGCAAAGAGGTAAAAAAATTCAAGGCTAGTGATTCTTCTCAACAAAAGGTTTCCACTGATGAAAGTGAAATACCTACACCGGCAGTTAAAGTTCAAAAGAGCGAAGTATATCAACCTCTAAAGTCAGCACACACGGATCGAGGTAAGAACATCCCTTATGTTTGCCACTATTGCGGAAATAAAGGTCACCTGGAAAGGAGATGTCGTTTCCATATAAGGAATGAGAAACTTCATGACGTTCTTGTTTGGGCATCACAAGAAGTTGTGAACCAAGATCATATGTTAAGACTAATCCCCTTAATGTTATAGGTTGTAACTATCCAACCTTTAGGCAATGGAATCAGTGCTGTGATAAACCTAGATTTGCCTATAAACGTCATACGAATCCTTTTCACAATCGTAATGGTTATCAAAAGGATAACTTCGTAAAGACGAAGACAAGATCCGATGCTCCCAATTGGAGAAAGACTAACTTGCAAAAGAATAGTCAATCCAATTCTCTTTCGAGAAATCAAGAAGAGAGTAATGGGAAGAAGGTTCATATTGTTCCTAAACGCACTCAGAAGTGGGTACCAAAGAAAGCCTATGATACTTTGAGTGTGAAAAGGAATGATCTCCCAGAAAATTCCATGACTGTGGAGAAGGCAGTATCCATGATGTTGGAACTTACAAAGTTCTTTGGAAAGATGGGTTTGGATGTGAAAGGTTCTAAAAGCGATCTCTTTCATGATAATCCAAAAATGAAACAGAATAAGCCAAAAACTATAGATGGTGAAAATTCCATAGTTACGGAAAAGTCTGTTTCAGTCACTTGTGGTGAGCAAGACATTGTTCACCTCAACACAACTTGATTGTGTTGTAAGTGCATCCTCACCAAGGAATGCCCTGTTATGTATACGGTGAGGGAAGCACGAAGATTGGGGCGCACATATTATGTTTGGTAAGGCTGTAGAATTCGATTGGATTTGTAACGCCCCCAAAGCTAGCAGCTGACTAATCTAAGAGATTAACTAAATAAAGAGGCACTAAGGATCTAAATCATATACTTAAGCATTTAATTAAGAAATCTGCTACAACACTTAACCCAAAAACTAGCCCCGCTCTGAAACATATATATACAAGAACTCCTCTCAAATGATACATATATAATAGTCATTTGGTTTACAAATAAAATATACAAACATAATAAACATAGCCGAAGTTAATCAATTAACAAACTAAACTCCTCGAAGCTTCCGCTGCGCAACTCTGATCTGTCTCTGAAACTGAAAGTGGGAATTGAGTGAGCACATCATCCCTAAAAGGGGTGCCAAGTGGAAATAACATTTAACTTTCAAGTAATCACTGGAATGATCTGGAAAACAATACATGTTTTTCCTAAACATAAAAAGCGCAACCAATTCACAGAGGTAAACAATCATGTATATGGAACTAACTCCTTCATCAAACAATGTATAATATTCAATGCCAAATTCCAGCACCTAGTAGGTAATATTGCGGTGTATCGCCCTAGCCATTGCATAAAAGCTCGAAAGTAAGTAGGTATAAATGAAGGAGCAGTATCCTATATACCACAGATGAAAATTCTTATTTCCAAACATTCAAATGGAAATTCTTATTTCCCAAACAATTCATAGAGACAAACAAGCATTACAATTCCTTTCCAAACAATGGAAAGATTAAAAGAGATAAAAGAACTTTCGGAATTTAAAACTAAACAATGCAAGGAATACACAATCAGACAATGCATGAATTTGTTAAACATAAACTGTGGTAAAAGAAAACAACAATAATCACAATAGAGTTAAATATAAATTCCCACCTCTTTTGATGACAAGCCACGCATACCTCGAGATCTACGATCCACTGGTTCATCCTTTGAATCGATCGTTGTTAATAAAGACTAACTGTTAATCACACAAGAACTCTAAGAATCTAACCAAAATGGCTCACATAAGAATCATACAAGTCTATCTAATGGTTCTAAGCCCAAGATTCACTAAACATGCCCACTAACTAAAGGCCTAGTCCATCTGAGTTAACTAACGGTCACTGACGGTCAACATCTGGTCAGAGGGAGTCAATTAACGGTCACTAACAGTCAGCGTCAGTCAAAGGTCAAAGGTCAGGTCAAAGGGTTAACTCGGTCAAGGTCCACTGTGTCAAGTCTGGTCAGGTCTAGTCACTGAGTTAACTCAGTAAGATATACTAAGTCAGTCAAACAGATTGAGTCAGCTAGACTGACTGGGATGACTAATCAGCCCAATCCTATTGCAAGAACACAATTAACCTGATTCTATTCATTACAACATTACACAAATACTTCACTTAAACAGAATTCCAATACATCTGTAATTTAAGATTACCTTGATCTGCATTTGCAGCCTTTCACTAAGATCACTGCCATGATAGCATTACAATCTACTTCAGCTTGCACATCCTATCAGCACATACAAAATCTAAGAGTTATAACTAATTCCTATGTTGCTTCAGTTGCAACCCAAATTGGGCTCTCACTGCCATTAATCAACACCTTTACTTCATGAAAACATCATTACTTATTTACAATTGTAACTTCAGCTTACCTGAAACAGTAGTTGCGAGCTTTTACTGAACTATCAACTACAACCTCACAACTACTAGCAAATCCACTTCAAAATAACACCACCAACCCAACACTACCTCTTCAACTCAGATCAACAACAACCCAGTCCAACCACATCTTCTTTCAATACCATAAGTCATCATCTTTATCAAATCTGTAACTTCTTCCATATCCTGTAATTTACACAACCACTACCAACATTACAGCCTCCTACTCAATATCAATGGCAACTTACTTTAACAGTCACCAACAAAACATCACCATTCCCATTCAAACAACATCTTCTTTACAACTACACATCTTCATCTCAATCTAATTCAACCACTAACCCCACACAGGTTCCCCTACGGCTACCTTGTTACGACTTCACCCCAGTCGAAGACCCCTTGATCTCCTTGACCTATTCCATCTTCTCCCATCTCCCTAAGGGCCCATTATGCTCTGATTCACAAGAATATCACCAACACTAGCTTCTAACAATATTAACTCTTCTTCCGTCACCACTCTTCAGAACATAACAACTCCAATTCTGAAACACATAAACTTCAATTCAAACAACACATTCATTCCCAGTTTCATTACTTCGTCATAATCAAAACTTTAGCTTTCATCCTTATTTGTATAAACCATTCAACCAACTGAATCTATTCAATCACATACAAACTAAATAATTCAACTTTAAACAGTGAAATTAAACAACAAAGAGACTTACCCAACAATAGTCTTCCCTGATTTGATGTTCCACCACCCACTGATGCTGAAACCCTAATTATCATCTCCCATGAGTTTGAAACAGCCTTTGAAGCAACACCACTATCATCAATTATTCTATGATTTTAGTCTTCTATTCTCAATCTCAAATAAAAACCCTAAGTCTTCATCATCACCTTCAATCAAATTCTAATTCAATTCCCAGACCTCCATTAAAACAGAAACAAACCTTGATTCATCGATTCACTACCAAAACATCTCCCCAATGTCAATTAAACACAACCCTTTCGTTCTTCATCTCTTAACAACCCAGTAAACCTTTTATTTCCAATTGAATTCAGAATCAATATGAAACCCTAATTCCAATTACGGTTGCATGAGCTTCTACTTTACCTGAGATCAAAATCTCAATCCAAGTCTTCAATTAATGCAAACCCATCCTTCAATTCTCCTCTTAGAACACTAATTTCCATCTCTTAATTCTTCTCTGAGCTTTTCGTAGAAACCCTAGCTTCTAAATCTCTTCCTCCTTCGAGTCTGAATCCACCACAGACACCATCACCATCACCATCACCGCCGACTACTGCATGATCTTCTTCACCTTCTGCTGATCACAGAACTTCCATTTGATTCTCTAAAACTCGCAGAAGAAAAAGAACATGAAGAGAATGAAAGAGAAGAAGAAAGAAGAGTGAAGAAGAATAGAAAAGAATGGTTTTTCTTCGATCTGGGTAGAGGATAAGGCCGACCAAAATTGCTAAAGGCACCCGATCAAACGATAAGGGCAGCCAGGAGGTTCAAAGCCAAATGACTTATTTGTCCTTCATACAAAACTGATAATATCTTCTTCATCCGATATCTGATTGACACGTTCGAGTAGTCCATTCCGCGTAACTTTTCAAGATCTATCCAACGGTACTAGTTTCGTATCTAAATCGTTGTTAAATTAATTTATATTAATAAACGTTCGTGTTAAACTAGTCGAGTTATTAGCGGCTAAGACGTCTCTTGACTAGTCTAATAGCGTTGACGAGCTTGAGGGTCTTTACAGGATTCATCTAAAAAGGTATGTCTATAAACTTGAGAAATATTTGTGCTTTTATTTATTTTCTTAGAGTACTTATAATGATCCACATACCTTTCTTATCTTTCATTTCTACCTAAATTGATCTGTGTTTAAGGTTCTTAAATGTTTAGGTTTGAAAATAGTCATTCGGGATGTTTGGACTTCATGGTACACATACCAGGTATGCATACGATCATTTAAAATCAAAATCCAGGGATTTTAGTACGCAAACCCGTTTGCATACTGCTCCTGGTCACGAAAATTCGTTTGCAAACCCGTATGCATACTGGCCTGTAGACGTCGATATTCGGTAAACTTGTTTTGGCCATAACTTCTTCGTCCGAACTCGGAATGACCTCATTCTTTTTGCATTCTCTTCCTCTTTGAATTTTATTCAAATTGGAGATGAGAATTCTTGAATTTGGATGAGTTAAGATTGGTCTTTTTCCCGTATCTTGTTTTTGAGTGTTGTGCTCCATTTCGTCGCACTTGTTTCACTTCTCTTGGACTTGGGCACTTGGATTCTTGGAGTACTTCTCTTCTAAGCTCATTTGTAGCTTTTACAAGAATTTTGTTGGTGAATCACAAAGAAGAAAGTTCAAGAATGGACAGTAGTACGCATTGTTATGGGATTCTTGAATGTTCACAATCATCTTATGTGAACTATGGTGCATGGTCATTAATGACTTTGTATGTTCTTCTTTGTTAAGAAAATATTTTTATACGCCTTTGGTAGCTATTCTTGGTATAAATTCGTGCGAAAAAGATTGATTTCACCTTCAAAGGACAAATCATCTTGTATGTGCATTACGAGTTTGTCTTGATGTCTAGGAAACTTCTTATGAGAATTTATTCTTGTGTTTTAAGAAGGATAACTAGGGTTTGGAATAGCAATTATTGCGATAACACATAGCTATTGCCAATGATTTTCATCTTGCAATGTTTTTAGATTTATTTATTTAAATTCTAAAGTTTATTTGGAAGATGATTTTGCAGTATTAATCTTTATTGGTTTTATATATTACATTTTTTTTATGGGATATGTGTGTTTGCGTCCGTGAACTATGGTTTTATATATTACATTTATTTATTTAACCTATTATGTCATTATGCAAATATTGATGAATATAGGATGAACTTTTGATTGCAAAGATTAAGTCTATTATACTATGTCTTTATACAAATATTGATGAAAAATAGAATGAATCTTTGTATATTCCGCAGTATTGATATTTCCCTGATCCACTTCTATGTGAAAGTACTGTGTGGATCCGTAAGTTCTCTTATGTTGGGCATTTCCGATTAAATTAATCAAGGGTCCTCTTGTGGTTAATTTAATTGAGCTTTATGGATACAAATTCATGTTTCATGTAATTTGTTAATGTCCAAAGAAATCCTTCTTTTCTTGTAGAAGTAAGGTCGCTCTTGTTGTTCTTTCGGGAATGACATTATATGGGGGAGAGTTTTTAATTGAACTTGTGCTTAATTGCCAAATCTTTGTGGGGAGTGCGGCTGTGGGATATTGTAAGAGTTTTCTTGTATCTTTATAAACTCCTTGATGAATACACTAAGTTTCGACCATGTGAAATCATCGAAACAAAGTTGATATGTTTTCTTTTAGTCATGAAGAATCTCTATGAGAATTTCATTATGATCCCACTAGTTTTCGTACCTTTGACAATTTATATTGACAAAAATGGGGAGAAATAATGTGTAGTTCACACTACAAATACATATGGTTTACGGATCATTATGTAAGGAGGAGTGGTTTTTATGTGAGATGAAGTATTGACTAAGGGGGAGTGATACATATCACCATAGTATTGTTGTCAAAGTTGTGATACAATTGGACTTTGATGCTGTGTAATTATACTATGACATTGTATAACAATGGTTGAGAGCTACTGTTTTCTCATTGTTATAGCTATGGATCTTCAACAACAATGATGCTGATTTGAACACGTTCAGAATCACTAGAGTACTTTGAAGTGACGAAGATTTCGAGTAATGTTGAAGAACCAAGGAAATCAAGCATTTGGATGATAAACTACAAAGTTTATTTATTTTGTAATCCATATGTATTGATAGTTTTGTCACTAAAATTGACAAAGGGGGAGATTGTTAGAGCACTGCTCGGTCGAACATGCAAGCGTTGCTATCTCAAGCTTGTTGTAGAGTCTAGTTTCCAAAACTATAAGTCTTGATTTCTAGTCTAATTATAGCTAAGTCTCGGATTAGGATAGTAAGTGCAGTTGAGCATTAGACTTTACGGCGTTCATCGATTGAAGAAGAAGAACTACTAAGGGGAGCTTGTGGAACTTCATAAAAAAAAGGTATGTGGAGACTTGAACTCATCTATCACTCAAAAGTCTATCTACTTTATCTCCTATTTGAGACAAAAGTCGTATAGCTATATAGACTTCGATTATACACATTTGATATTTCGAGATGAGTTTAACTCGCTTACATATTTCTCGAAATATGTGTTGGTAAGCTTTTGCTTTAACCAAGTTCATCTTATATTCTTGACAAAAGTCAAAAGATGATCATGTGAAAATCGCCTTTTAACATCTTACATGATTTGTGTGAGACAGTCATTTGATGTAGACTCGGAATGTTTCGTATTGATCATTCTATCACTTGAAAATTGCTTTGAAGCTAATAGTTTGTGTGAGACAGCTATTGTCGTCTTCCGAGAATGTTTCAATGATTTAAATGGGAGTTTAGAACAAATAACCATGATTGGATATAGCACAGTATGCGTACTTGCATATGTGTTGTCCAAGTCCGGGAACCATAGTATGCATACACGTGTGCGTACTAGTTGGTTATGGAAGTCCGTAATTTAGTATGCATACCGGTATGCGTACTGGCGTGAGTTTCAAGTTCCAGAAATTCAACTGAGTTTTGGAAGGTATGCGTACCCGTTCGTATACTAGAGAACCCAAACTTGGTCCGGCCGCTTATGTATGCGTACCCGTTTGCATACTTGATTAGGTTATGTTCTAAAATCGGTTTGTTCATGAACTAATACATTTATATAATAAGGAATGCAATCTTTTGCAAACCCTGGCTATAATGTTCATGAATTTATTCGAGTGAATCAAAATCGATTTTTCTTCAATTGTGTCTTGTATACTTCTATGAGAATATAAACAATTGAAAAACTCTAGAACTAGTTTCATTTGAGTCATTTGAACTAGTTATGGTTAAGATGAATATGGTTGATATGAAAGTGTTCATATGGTTAACTTCGGTAAACTATTGTTGAGCCAACAAGGTGTACACGTTTAGGTACAATTAGTCATATCTAAATGAAGTCACTTTTCATTTGTGTGTAACAAGCTAAGTTCGATATAACGGTTGAAAGATATTAGCTTGAGTCTAATCAGTTTTCATCTAACGGTGAATATTGAATGCTTTGTTACCGAGGTAACATTGATTGCAAACCCTGATTTGAAGACTATATAAAGGAGAACTCTAGCAACTGGGAAACCTAATCCCCACACCTCATGTCTGATACTAGTTGCGACTAGAGTCGATTATCCTTTAATCTTAGGTTTTTCACGAAACCCTGTAGGTTAACGACTTGAAGACTTCATTGGGATTGTGAAGCCAGACCCAACTATTTTCTCTGTAGTTGCGTGTTGCTAATTTCTATCGTATTGAGTACTATCTTTTCTAAGATTTGCTCGAGATTTATTCTCCGATAGGCAAGATAAAAAGTAGTCACAAACATCTTCGTCTCATCGTTTTTGATTCCACAATATCTTGTTTCGCTACCATACGATTAAGATTATTGTGAGGTGATTGATATTTCTAGGCTGTTATTCGGGAATATAAGTCCGGTATACCAATTGGTTTCCGTTCACTTTGATTTATCATAAGACGGAATAAAAACTTCAAGGTATTTCTGTGTGAGAAAGATTTATCTATTCAATAGACTTTTCTATGTGAGACAGATTGGTTTATCAAGTCTTCGACTTTGGGTCATAGCAACTCTTAGTTGTGTGTGAGATCAGCTAAGAGAATCAAGTGCGTAGAGTCCTGCTGGGATTCAGAGGTGTAAGGGACGCGACTGTACCTTGATAAGTGTGAGATTGGTTAGGGCTCAACTACATTCCAATCCGAAGTTAACTTGTAGTAGGATAGTGTCTGTAGCGGCTTAATACAGTGTGGTGTTCAAATTTGGACTAGGTCCCAAGGTTTTTCTGCATTTGCGGTTTCTTCGTTAACAAAATTTGTGGTGTCTGTGTTATTTCTTTTCCGCATTATATTTTTATATAAATGGTTGAAAATATCATAGGTGCGAGAAGGTGAAGACATTCTTGACAAAATGAAAATAACCAAGAGTACGTGTACGTGACTCAATAGGTTTGGTATATAAATGGTTTCTTTGGGACGGAACTTTTAGGGTTTCTAAAGACAGTTCATGACAAGTAAGACAAGGGTACCCGTATGAACACAATCTGAACCCAAAAGAAAAAACTAAATTAACACTGTAACGTACCCTTTTACGAGGTAAAACAAAACAATATAATTTTGCTACGTGGAGATATTCTTTCACAAAATTTTGGCTCAATAAATTTTTATATTTTCACAAAAAAAATTTAGAGCATAAGAGTAGCAGGGAACTTAGTTGCAACAAAAAACTTCTTTAAAAATAAATACAAAATGAAGAGATTCTCGAGACACAAACAATACTTAGGCAAAGCTGTCTGTAGATAATAGTTTAGCTATGGACGATAACAAAATAGCTGGACTACTAAGAAAGCATTTTTCCAATAAGTATACCTGATTATTAGCAACTCTTACTCAATAGGATTTTTATGAGTTTCAACCCTTGTGATTAATTAGCACAAGTATGGGCTTTATGCTCATCAAATGAATATATCTTCATGGTTAATCCTCTTTTTCCTTCTAATTTTTGGAGGAAACCCTTTGTGATGTGAAAAAGTATCATAAAACTTAATATCATCAAAGTATGAGACTAAGTTTGAATCCTTACCAGAAGAAGTTTGTATGGAGGATTTTGACAGCCTGTTGATAAGATCCTTGTATCCTTCAATTATCAGATTAAGATTGTCTTTCACATCTCCACTGCTGGATCCACCCACTGGTACCTTTTTCACATCTTGAATATCATTCTTTTCATTTGGTTGAGAAGATCCTTTTTGAAATCTTCTTGAACGATTCGTATTAATGCTACAATTGGTTCGAACGTTCGAAGAGCATATTGAACTGACTTTCCTAGAAGAATTCACAGGGTGAGTACTAAGACCAATTGGTATAGACATCCGAATGTCAGTTACACCTTTGAGTATTAAATCTAAGGTATGCTGAAGTCGACCAAAGTAATTGTCATTCAGCTTCAGTTTGCTCTTCTGTTGAACATGTCCTTTTGAATCACAAAAAAGACATACTTTCTGATCACCGGAGTGATTAGAGTGTGTAGCATTAGAAACATCGTTAGGGGATTTCTTCCTTCCATGAGATGTGGTAAATCCATGATTAGTGGAAGAACCAAGCACTTCTTTATCAATAGGAAGGGTTTGCATTTTAGCTTCTGAAGCTGTTTTCATTAGAGGAACATGATTATAATTAGTCACGTTTTCCAATTTCACAGCAGAGTAAGAAGTAGTTGGTATGACAGACTCCCCGGAATGACTTTTATCTTGAATAGAGAGATTATTCAATAGTCGTTCAATTTCACAGGCATCTTCCTTGAGTTTAGCCTCGAATAAGGTTCGAGATGAACAACCTACAACAATTTCCTCATGAAGAACCCTTAGTTGTGAATCACGATCTTTTACCATACCAACCATTGTATTGATCTTGTGTTTCACCCTATTGATTTCAACTGCCTGGATTCTAACAAGTTTTAGAATCGCTATACTCTCATGGGTTGTTTTCCTTTCTACTTTAGAATCGGATTTGTCAGTAAGAAAATCAGGGTAACACATATCAATACTTGTTTGTTTCGTAGGAACAGAATGTTCATCTATATGAGAGATAGACAAGTCTTTCTCTTTAACAGACTTCATAGAAACAGAACTTTTGTTTCTGGTGATGCGTTTGTCAGAGATAGCACAACTGTCCATAGAGTCAGATCGCTACAAACACAGACTTATAAGGTCTTAAACGTGTTTGCCTGCTCTGATACCAATTGAAAAAGCGGGGGTCTAACAACCTCACCCAAAATTTTGTTTAAGAAATCTGTATGGACAAACTCCAATATAATTCTAAGAAAATCAACTAGACAGTCAGACTCAATCAATGGAAATATATCTAAGAGTTGTATCTCTGTTTCACAATGTAATCAGCAAATCAAACAGATAGAAATCCGCGAGCCTGATTATTATGTGAAACAACTTGAACGGTACCAAAGACTAATATTCAAGTGTTAATCAATTTATATCAACAACCAAAGGTTAGATTATCTAATTGATTGAACTACGCACAACCTGTGATATTACAATTATATAAAAAAAATATAATGTGGAAAAGAAATAACACAGACACCAGAAATTTTGTTAACGAGGAAACCGCAAATGCAGAAAAACCCCGAGACCTAGTCCAGATTTGAACACCATACTGTATTAAGCCGCTACAGACACTAGCCTACTCCAAGTTAACTTCGGACTGGAATGTAGTTGAGCCCTAACCGATCTCACACTGATCAAGGTACAGTCGCGTTCCTTACGCCTCTGAATCCCAGCAGGACTCTACGCACTTGATTCCCTTAGATGATCTCACCCACAACTAAGAGTTGCTACGACCCAAAGTCGAAGACTTGATAAACCAATCTGTCTCACACAGAAAAGTCTATTCAATAGATAAATCTGTCTCCCAGAGAAATACCTATGAGTTTTGTTCCGTCTTTTGATAAATCAAGGTGAACATGAACCAATTGATACACCAGACTTATATTCTCGAAGAACATCCTAGTAATATCAATCACCTCACAATAATCTTAATCGTATGGTAGTGAAACAAGATATTGTGGAATCACAAACGATGAGACGAAAATGTTTGTGACTACTTTTTATCTTGCCTATCGGAGATTAAATCTCGAGCAAATCTTAGAGAAGATAGTACTCAATCATGATAGAAAATAGCAAGATCAGAACATGCAACTATAGAGAAAATAGTTGGGCCTGGCTTCACAATCCCAATGAAGACTTTAAGTCGTTAACCTATAATGGTTTTAGAAAAACCTATGTAAAATGGGAATCGACTCTAGTCGCAACTAGTATCACACAGGAGGTGTGGGGATTAGGTTTCCCAATTGCTAGAGTTCTCCCTTATATAGTCTTCAAATCAGGGTTTGCAATCAATGTTACCTTGGTAACAAAGCATTCAATATTCACTGTTATATGAAAACCTGATTAGACTCAAGCTAATATCTTTCAACCATTAGATCGAACTTAGCTTGTTACACACAAATGAAAAGTTACTTCATTTTAGATATGGGTAACCGTACCTAAACGTGTACACCTTGTTGGCTCAACAATAGTTAACCGGAGTTAGCCATATGAACACTTTCATATCAACCTTGTTCATCTTAACACAACTAGTTCGAATGACTCAAATGAAACTAGTTTTAGAGTTGTTCAATTGTTTATATTCCCATAAAAGTATACAAGACACAATTGAAGCACAATCGATTTTGATTCAACTCGAATCAATTCATGAGCATTATAGCCATGGTTTGCAAAAGATTGCATTCCTTATTATATAAATATATTAGTTCATGAACAAACCGATTTTATAACATAACCTACTCAAGTATGCAAACGGGTACGCATACCTAAGTGGCCGGACTTAGTTTGGGTTCGCCAGTATGCGAACGGGTACGCATACCTTTCAAACTCAGTTGAATTTCTAGACGTGAACTTATGCCAGTACGCATACGGGTATGCATACTAAGTTCCCGGACTTTCATTAAACCAACCAGTACGCATACGGGTATGCATACCATGGTTCCTGGACTTTAAATAACTTGCAACAGTTAGCATACAAGTACGCATACTGTGCTATATCTAATCATGGTTAATTGTTCTAAACTCCCAATTCAATCATTGAAACATTCTTGGAAGACGACAATAGCTGTCTCACACAAACTATTAGATTCAAAGCAATTTTCAAGTGATCGATAGATCAATACGAAACATTCCGAGTCTACATCAAATGACTGTCTCACACAAATCATGTGAGATGTTACCAGGCGATTTTCACATGATCATCTTTTGACTTTCGTTAAAAATATAAGATGAACTTGTTTAAAGCGAAAGCTCACCAACACATATTTCGAGAAATATGTAAGCGAGTTAAACTCAGCTCGAAATATCAAATGTGTATAATTGAAGTTTATATAGCTATATGACTTTTGTTTCAAATAGGAGATATAGTAGATAGAATTTTGAGTGATAGATGAGTTCAAGTCTCCACATACCTTTTGTTGAGTAAGTTCCACAAGCTCCCCTTAGTAGTTCTTCGTCTTCAATCGATGAACGCCGTGAAGTCTAATGCTCAACTACACTTTCTATCCTAATCCGAGACTTAGCTATAAGTAGACTAAAAATCAAGACTTATAGTTTTGGCAACTAAACTTGACAAACAAGTTTGAGATAGCAACGCTTGTGAGTTCAACCGAGCAGTGCTCTAACATATTTATTTCTTGGCATATGTTGTACATCTTGTTTTGTGTACATTTTGTTGTTGTGTGTTAAATCATAACTCCAAGTATTCTCATAAGGTTGTCCTTGGTACAGTCTCTTCAAAGGTATTGAAGTGGATATCAACTACATCTTGTGCTCTAAATCTCCATTTATCGATCTAAGAACAAGGTTGACATTGTCTTCATGAACCCCTTAGAACAATTTGGGTCGCGAACTCCATGAACTTGTGAGCCCATAATTGTGTGGCCCCCATGACCGGTCAAAACCCATAAAAGTGATGAATCAATCCTCTTTAGAAGATTCTAGAAAAGGATCTCTCTTCCTCCAGTTTTCGTACCCTAGAAATTGTGATGATATATATATATATATATATACTACCAAGGTACGTCTAACTTGAATATATATATAAGTGCTGGTATTACTCGTGAATTACCATAAGTTATGAATATTTCTGGTATGTCAAACAACACAAAGGAAGATAGCAAGAAGATGGAGGATGCTGGTACCTAAGGAATTGTTGAGTTTTACGATAATCCTGTTACCATATCTTCTTAGTTTGCTCAAGAACATGAAGGGACAAAATCGGTTCAGATGTCAGCTGATTTAGTTGCAAATCTAATTAGAGACTTTGGAGTTGTGTTCGATCAATTATATGCGGCGAACAAGGATCTTGAGCGTCTTAGAACTGAGTTTGGAAAAGCCACGGATGATCTTGGTTCTCTCAAATCTCAAGTAGCTAACTACACATGAGTTATAATATTCCTATTTTGTTTTCATCTATTTACTAGGAAACTTCTTGTGAGGATTTATCCTTGTGTTCGAGAAGGATAAATAGGGTTTGGATGTATTTACACTAGCTATTTCCAACGATTTTCATTTTGCATGTTTTTAGATTTATTTATTTAAATTATAGAATTTTTGGAAGATGAACTTGCAATATGTTTTATGAACTAAAAATTGAACAAACTTTCTGATAATTTTTCGCAGTATCGATTTACTTATGATCACACTTTTGTGTTATTACTACACTATACACTCCGTAAGATTTTCTTATGTTGAGTCATACCGATTAAAATTATCTCTTTGTTCGTAACTGGCGTTGAGATTAATTTATATCGATGTTCAGGATACAAATCCATGTGAATTGTTAACGTCCGACAAAATCCTTCTTTTTCATTAAAGTAAGGTCACTCATGTTGTTCTCTTGGGAATGACATCAAATGGGGGAGAGTTCTTTAAATGAACCTGTGCTTAATTGCTATATCTTTGTGAGGT
This sequence comes from Papaver atlanticum, assembly GCA_023531105.1. Classification (NCBI taxonomy): domain Eukaryota; kingdom Viridiplantae; phylum Streptophyta; class Magnoliopsida; order Ranunculales; family Papaveraceae; genus Papaver; species Papaver atlanticum. Next base: position 3,313,837 of record JAJJMB010014612.1, on the reverse strand, counting down.
GTGTGGCTGTGGAATTTATAGGGGATGTTTGTATCTTAAATCTCCCAGATGAGCGCTAAGTATATTTTACTATGTGATATCATCTAAACAAAAGTTGATATGTAATCCTTTTAAGTCTTGAAGTATCTTTTGGTTGAATTCATAGCGATCCTATGATTTTCGTACCTTTGCCAATTTTTATTGACAAAAAGGGGGGAAATTAATTAGCAGTTTCGCACTACATACATATGGTTTACGGATCATTATGTAAGGGGGAGTGAATCAATATCTATAGGTTACACCTATTATGCAAAAGATGTAAGTATTGATTAAGGGGAAGAAACATATCACCGTAGTATTACTTCAAAGTTGTGATACAATTGAACTTTGGAGAAGATAATAATACTGTGTTTCTGTATAACGATGATTGGGAATATCTGTTTTCAAAGTTGTTATCGCTACGGATCTTCAACAACAACACATTCAAAATCATTGCAACTTGAAGTAACGAAGAATTCAAGGAGTTGGAGAAACCAAGGAAATCAAGCATGATGGATTCAAGGAGTTTTTGAAGCTTAGCTTTATTATTTAATCCATATGTATTGATAGTTTTGTCACTAAAATTGACAAAGAGGGAGATTGTTAGAGCATTGCTCGGTCGAACTCACAAGTGTTGCTATATCAAGATTGTTGTCAAATTTAGTTGATCAAAACAATATCTTGATTTCTAGTCTACAATTAGTCAAGTCTCGGATTAGGATATAAGTGTGTAGTTGAGAATCGGACATCACTGCGTTCTACCGTTTAAAGGAAAAGATCAACCGAAGCTTTTGGAGAACTTCTTCAGCAAAAGGTAAATGAAGACTGAACAACCTATTTCTCAAGTTATATTCATCTTTCTATCTATGGGACGTTGTCGCATGAATAATTATACTATTGCAAGAATATCAAGAATTTCGAGTCAAGTTTATCTTGGTAATTCGTTCTCGAAATATATATGACTAAGCTTAATGAACATTTGTTCATACTTGATGAATTTCGGTTAAGAATAATTAATTTATTGTTCATAATCTAAATCGTGATTCGAGATTATCATTCGAAAATGTCCTAGAACAATGATATGTGTCACTGATGTTATTTGGGAATGTTTCGAATTGATTTAGAGAGAAATATATAACTACTATAAATCTGGATACATGACAGTATGCATACAAGTTCACATACTGGGAGAACTGTGATAGGTCCGGAGCCGCAATACATGTACCAAGTACACGTACCGGCGTAGCTATATGTCGACAACAACTTTTTGGTACGCATATTTGGTATCCATATCATAAAAAGTCTATTGCTCATGAACCAGGAATGGTATGCATACCCAGTATGCATACCGTAAAGGAACTGTTGGTTTTGAAACTTGAGTGGTATCCATACTTGGTACGAAAACCGGAAAAGCTCTGTGAGTTCCTGAACTCATTTTTGTCTTAAGGGTACACATACCCGGTACATGTACCATGACAAAAATAGTCACGAACAAGGTAGAGTACATGTACCTGGTACACATACTTGCCCTGTCGAATATTTTCGGATGCACAAAAATTATTTTTGTGAGATAATTGGCATTTGAATAAATCTCTAAAACCACTATATAGACATGATTGATCACATTACAACCTATGGTTGTGACTCAAGCTCAAAGTATTAAGTGTTATATGAAAATGATTAAGCTTATGGTTCAATCGGCTAGTCTTGGCTAACCATCCATGAGCAATGTCTTTATACACGGTTCGGTTACAGTTCATCCTAACCAGAGTGTATATCTTGTTATGTTAATCTCATTTCAAAGATCCATCTAACGGTTGATATTGTTTGCTTGGTTCCAAATCTATTTTAGCTTAAACCTAAAGAAACCTATACTTTGAAAGTCTATATAAAGGAGAACCTCAAGCAATTGGGATTTTTGAATCCCTGACACTATTCTTTGTGTGTCCTAGTTATAAAATAGAGTCGTTCTCTCCCTAAAACCATTCAAGGGTTTAGTGACTAAAAAGACTTCACCTAGGGATTCGTAAAGCTAGGTCCAACTATATTTATCTTGATAGTTCGAGTATCCTGATCTTGTTTGATTGTTGAGTTTCTCACTCGAATAAGATAGATAGAAATCACAAAGTTCTCTTCGTTTCAGACTTTGTGATTCCACAGATTTAATACTTGTGAGGTGAATAATAATCTAGGATGCTCTTCGGGAAGCATAAGTCCAGATTTTGAAGTTAGCTAGATTTCTCTATTTCTATCGATTTCCAGTCTCACCTTGATCCATTGATCATAAAGGAAATCACATATAGACTTATCTGTGGCAGGCATATTGGTTTAAAGTCTTCAATTGAGTTGAAGAAACTCTTAGGATGTAAAGGACGTCAGCTAAGGGAATCATTTGCGCAGAGTCCTGCTGGGATTCCAGAGGCGTAAGGAGCGCGACTGTAACTGAATTGCTGTGAGGGTTTAATTTGGCCTCAACTACATTTCAGTCCGAAGTTAATTGGTAGTAGGCTAGTGTCTGTCGCAGTTTAATACATTTTGGTGTTCGCGTATGGACTAGGTCCCGGGGTTTTTATGCATTTTCAGTTTCCTCGTTAACAAAATTTCTGGTGCCTGTGTTATTTCTTTTCCGCATTATATTGTTTATCTTTATAATTGAAATATCACAGGTTGTACGTAAATCAATCAAAGTAGATACATCCATCCTTGGTTGTTGGATACGACTTGATTTATTCTTGGATATACATTTTCGAGATCGTCCAAGAACTCTTACACATAATCAGGTTCACGGATTTGGTTCTATAAACTTTCTGATTGTGGTAGAAAGAGATATAACTCTGAATATTATTCCTTGAATTAGATTCATTAATTTGAACCCTCGGAATTGTATTTAGGTTTCTTTCATACAGGTTTCCTAAGAAAAATTTGGTGGTGTATTTTGGTACCCCCGCGTTTTCACTCGATAGTAGTTGTGAAAGACCGTTAGCGATTAAAACTTATCTTTTGCAATTGTTTCTTTGTAACAACTAATTTGTAACGCATATAAAGCGCTGCAAATCTCTGTTTTATTATAATTTCATCTTTGTAAACACTTTTTGAGCAATGAATTCATATTTTGAGTGTGTTTCCAACATGATGAGCTAAATCCAATCTCTGGGGCGACGGAGGAAGCTATTTTTCCAACAATTATGTGGTAATATCTATTTAATTAATTTCTACAATTCTTTTTATGATTATTTACGTTGAATAAAAATTGAAATAATGATTTTTATTAACTAGTTGTGTTTTCACTTGATGGTGCATGCTTAGCTTAGGGCTCTTCACTTGATGTTCCATACCTGAGATTAGCAACAAATACTTTGAAAATCTACTATTGGCAATACTTTAGAATCAATTGAATGTATGAGTTGCATGATAATTATTAATATTGAATCACATAAAAATTGGTAATTAATGGAATCTTAGCCTCAGTGTTCTCAATAATCTTGATATCATCTTTTAATTAAATTTGCTACTTTTAGTCTTAGAATTTAAATCTAGAATCAAATCTTTATAAGCCTGAGAATCGAACATCTTATTACCACTTCTACAACACATCAATTTTTGGCGCCGCCGACGCGAACTTGTATTTAGATTTAGGTTTTAAATATCTTTAGGTTACAAACCAAAAGCTTTGTATGATTTACTTATTTTAGTATTATCTTTTTAATTAGGAAAATAAATATTATTATTTTTTTAGATTTTTTTTTGTTTTATTTTACGTCTTTGGTATTTTTGTTGTGCAGGATTGACTCGAAGTCAAAGGTGGAAAGTTGAACTTGCCAAAAAAGGAGAAAACTGAAGATTTTATTTTGTTTTTATTAGTTTCCATTCCTTTGTAATATTTGTTTGTTTGTTTATTTTTATTTATAGTATTTTATTTATTATAAAAAAATACACACACACTTGCACACACCAATTGCATTTTCGCCTGGCACCGATTTTAGGAAAATATGTGGTTTAGTACAGTGAACCCTCTAGGCGTTATCATCCGAAACACCACAAACCTCAGCCTTGTACCTTTGATCGGTCTTTGACTGTAGGTATAATTTGCTATAGCTAACCCAAGCTTACCTAAATTAGGGAACCCCAACATTTGCAGGTGCACAAATTTTTGCTAAAATTTTATATGCATAAGAGAGACGCTATATGTCGGTTTATTAGCGATAAACCTCGTAGTTCTATTTTAGGAAACAAGAATCTCGAATACCCCGGCTTTTGGAAAAGTCAGTTTTGAACGTCCTAGTGAGTAAAGTACCCCTAGTAATCCGACTGTGTCAACAATGACAATTGTGCGAGATTACATGTACCCAACTAGGTCCAACCGACCATCATGCATAAGATTACTTGCCACCACAGCTAGTTATGAGTTGAAACTTGATACTATTCTGATGATCCCTGTATTCTTAGGAGAGATGATGAGAACCCATACTTTCACGTGACTTTGAAGAAATTTGCGGAACAATTAGGATTAAAGACCTTAGTGATGAAATTTTAAATCTTAGATTGTTCCCTTTTTCATATAAAGCTAAGTTATGGTTGCATGATTTACCATCAAAGTCCATAAAAACATGGGATGAACTTACTGCTACTTTCCTCCAGAAGTTTTACCCAAAAGATAAAATTGCGTCTATTAGGCAGAAAATTAGAGCCGGTATGAAACAAGAAGGAGAGTCTTTTTATAGGTTTTTAGAAAGATTCAATGATATCTTGGTGCAGTGTCCCCATCATGGGTTTGAGAAAATAAAACTAGTGCAGATTCTTTATGACGGGTTAGAGTACTCGGCCAAATCCATGGTTGAGTCATTATGTGCTGGTGGGTTCTTGAATAAAACTGCTGATCAAGCACATACCTTTTAGAAAAACTAGCTGAAAAATCCCAACAGTGGGAGTCACGTGTAGAACCCCCAAAAAGACTTTTGGTAAATAGAAATAACACCACTCAATCTTTAAGTCGGATGCTAAGTTTGCTGCCTTATCTAGACGGTTAAAAGCCTTAGAATTGAGTCAGTCTAAACATAAGTTTTTTGTTGAAACTGATGATAGGATTAAAACCTCTCAAGTCTCTAGTTGTGGAATAGAACCCAATAACTAATTTTGGGAATGACAGATTAGTGAAGAGCAAGCCCTCGCTCTTTATAATAACTCTAGATTTGATAACCATCAGAAGTTTGATCCATTTTCAGAGATCTATAACCCGGTTGGAAAAAGCACCCGAACTTATCATGGTCTCATGGTCAATATCAAGGTCAGACTAGTAATCTCCAAGCTCCACCAGAGTTTAGTTATTCTAAGAACCATTAGAGCAAACTCACTCTCAAAACCCTTTTGAGAGTAGAATGACTAGCTTAGAGGAATCTGTTAGTATGTTAGCAAAGACCCATGAAATTTTAGCAAAGAACCATGTTAGTTTTCAAAAGCAGAATTTTCATCTTGAGCTCAAATCGACGACAATAGCTTCACAAAATCTTCTTTAATATCACCGGAAACAACATCAACCATCATCTGATTTCAAAACCCATTCCTCCATTCATAATTCCTATCCTGATCTCCTTCTTTCATAAGCAATAACCAACCGCAGCAAACACCTTTTAGTTCTTGTACCATATTCTTGAATAAATTGAACACAACCATCAAAATCATGGCTAGAAGACAACAACGACTGTTCTTCTCCTACACCTCTTCTGTAATGATTCTTCTCAATCCTCCAACCAATTCCTCCATCAGTGCACAATTACAGACCCAAAACTCCACTAATTCTTCTTCATTCTTGGCTTAGATTTTCAATGAAAACCCAATTTGTTACCTAAATCAACAGCTAACACATACTCTTCGAACTCTCAACTGAAATCTCGAGCCACTGTACCTTGTTGGGAAGAAATAGTCCCATATTGCTTATAACCTCTAACCTCTCTACACATATAACTCTATGGGCCACTCCACTCATTGCCTATTGGTTTTGAGTTGGAAGCCCAAGAATCTCATATGGTATCAGAGCTAGGCCCATGTGTGATGGTGAAAGATCCATCCTCATATGATCCACGTGTTAAGATGCTTAAATCGCCCTTACCCGTGAAGGGGAATGTTGGGATGAAATAGTCCCACATTGCCTAAAACCTCTAGCCTCTCTACATATATAACTTTATGGTCCACTCCTCTCATTTCCAATTGGTTTTGAGTTGGAAGCCCAAAAATATTACATACCTTTCGTAGACTCTTCTTTGAACACGCCAATCTACTCACCATACACATGGAACCGACGGACGACACCAAGCTAGGGCAGTGGTCTTGGTCATTGAAAAGAGGTGAAGGGGAAGAACTGGTCGTGAAAGGAACACAATCGACCTAGTTTGTAAGTTATAACCACAAAATGGATTTAGGCAGCTGATTCTGGATATGGGCCTCCCCCGAATGGTTTCCCATTATCCTTGGCCCGAGATGAATGGCCTCAATCTTAATTCTTTTATTCGACACAGTATAGTCCTCTATTCTTCTACACTTCAAGTCCACCAACATCCAAGGTTGCAAAGCAATAAATTGAGCTCTTATTTCTCTCATTCACTTCATATGACTCCAAAATACCTAAAAACTCAAAAGCAAACATAATTAATTCACAAGAAAACATAGCAAAGAAAGCATAAACTATAGATATAATTAAGGTGTTTAGGACAACTATCAAGTAACCACCTCACTGTGTATCATCCAGACCTGGGAAGGTCAGAGATATAATTGAGTATAAAGGATCTTCCGTTTAATCAATATAAATTCATTTGATCAAAAGATCTATACCAAGACAAAATTATAGAAATAATTTATCTCAGTCAGCAAGCTCTATTCAAGCAATTCTATGAGGAAATGCACTAACCAGTTTACCTGATCTTTTCCACAAGTCCGATGTTTATAAAAAAAATAGACTTCTTGTTAAATCCCATAGAATTAAGTATGCAAGAAGTATCACAAAGACCAAAATACAATTTTTTTTTTCTTCTAATCTTCAATCTTCAAAGTATCACCTGCATAAATAACTTGATTCATACTAATGATCGATCACACAAATAACAAAGTCTGTAAAAGTTGGATGATCACACTGGCGGACCTGTATAGGGTCAAGCAAGGTCTACTGACCCCACTTAGTTTTGTCCGTTAGAGTACATGCATGTTGGTGATAGTTTTATATACGGACCCCACTTAATCTCTATGAAAACTATTTGACCCTTCTAAGTTCCACTTTAATTATGTAGATTACATCTTTTTCCAAAATAATTTCAGCAAAACCCTTATTAGGATTCAAATTTCCAAAGTTGCAACTTCATATTTGAGTTGAGCTAAGATGTATGCTCCTATACTACTAGATATTGATGAAATTTACTGCACACTTTAAAATTTTGGGCGGCCTTCGACTGCGTCTCTTAGTTCTTTGACCCCAGTGAACTAAATTCCTAGGTCCGCCACAGGATGATCACTAGTTCTATCTTCAGATTTGGAATCAAACAGATCTGAAATATTCAATCCTCAAACAAACTTGAGCGGCATTATATCAGAAGAGATGAACCATAAAATAAACAAATTTGATAGATTTATAATTACATTGTTAGTCAATCAAATCAATAATCGAAAACCTGTATGATTTACTTTCCCACCAATGATACTATTAAAAGCTTATTGATCCCAAAGAAGACTTGAAAATGAAGGCCATACAAGAGATTTCACCTAATTAGATTACTCTCCTTTATCAACGAGTGCTTCCTACACAAATGGTTAGGCAGTATCTCACAAGATGAATTTATAAGAATGCAAGCTCCACTATTTATAATGTTATGACCAAGGCTTGTTTGGACAACAAGGAATTACAAAATTCGAAAATTCTTAAGATATGCAATAAATATATATTTTCGGTTTTGACAAATTCCAATTATAATCCAACTCACATACCAAATCACTCTTAGTTGACAACTAATATTAACCAGCATATATTCATATACTTTACTAATATAGTAACTAGAGATATGCAAATCTCTGGGATATGGTAAGCACATAAATTCGATAGCCCAAAAGATATATAATACAATATTTTGTTTGTGATCTCGCCTTGAGAATCAAGGAAAATACTTGAACCTTAAGTCATAAGAGTTTAGAAAATTTTCAAATCACTATGTCCATATTATGTGAATATTATTCCTAGTTCAATCCATATACATCTCGATGTTTTTCCAAACCCTAAGATAAACAAACATATGGAAAGTGCAAATACAAATTAAATTCATATAGGATCGGTTAGGGATCGGTCCTGAACTCTCTTTCGACTACGAAACGTTATGTCGCAAATTTACTTCCTTATATTATGAATATGATATTTATTCATATATAATCCCAGGGGTTGAATCCATTCCAGAAGTTCAAACACATTATATAGTAACAAGTTACCAACTAGTGTAACGTCGATTCACGAAGCTTATAGATAAACCATACTTCATAACTCCATATACCAAAGTTATATAAAACAACTAATATATATTTCCTTGACACTTTGATCTTAGTATAATGACCAAGTCACCGTACTAGAGACAAGTAAACAAACAATACTTTGTATGTTATGATTTCATTAAAAACTAAACTTAAAAGAAGGTAGATAGAAATGGAACAACCAAGTATGTAGTTACTAACCTCAAACTGAAGAATGATGTGTTCGTTGATGTCGATACGTCTTCAGGTTCTTCATGAGTTACAAAAGCGAGTCTCACTATTTTTACATTCCTAGTCTAACCTAACGAAGTTGACTCTAGTAATCATACTAAGTAGCTTCGAGTTTTGAAACTAAAATATGACAACCAAACTTGACATACCAACGCTTGGTGAGTTTGACCAAGCAATGACCTAACAGCTAACACTTACATTGTTGAAATGCTTATACTATCCATGCTATAGAGTGGACTGATGCCATCATTATTTGGACAATAGTCTTTTATGGCGAAATTATGGATATTTCACCAAAAGTATATTTCATGCTTTTGGTAGTTTGTAGGGATTCTTTTCCAACGACGCAAATATTACGACGTAGAGGTGTTACCTTCTCAAACGAAAGATATGAACTTTGCAACTTGGAGCAGGAAAGTCTGGACCACTTGTTGTTTAATTGAAGTTTCACTCGGGTAAACTGGAATTATTTTTTTGAAGGATCTTTAAGATAAAAAGGATCTTTTCCAAATATTTGACGCATAATTTCATTGTGTGGTTCTAAACAAACAGAAAGGTAAGATCTTCGACATTTGGAGAATTCTTCCTTATATAATTTGTTGGGTTATCTGGCAAAAACGGAATAATGCAGCTTTGAGGAAAGAATTGATATCTCGAGCACTATTCATATTGTACATTAACATATATTTATTTTTTTCAATCAAGTAAAGGCTAATTAAAAAAAGTTAAACAATTGAAATCTCGAACATTATTCATATTGTACATTAACATACATTTATTTTTTTCGATCAAGTAAAGGCTAATTAAAAAAAGACGTGAAAAAACATGTAACCATGATACATGTCCAAAATACAATTCAATATGGTTAGTCCCAAAATACAATTCAATACAGTTAGTTAGAATTCATCCGAGTTCATAATTATATCCCTAAAAAAATAATATGTAAACTAGTTATTCCCTTCGCCCTATCTCTTTATTCCCGCTGCTCTTATGTTTCCTCCCGTACCAAATAAAGACCATATCTTGTTGAATCACTTTCTTCCCTTACTCATCTCCCAAGACTCAAAGTGTTCCTTTACACTATACCTTGTGAATGTCCCAACTGTTTTCTTGTGAATGTCCAGATATATCTGTTATTTATAGTTGAAAAACGTTATTGATCTGTTAATGTTATGGAAGTTTTTATTAAAAACTTCTTTTATTTTCCTTTTAAGATTTTTTTTAGTACTTTGATTTTATTAAAAACTTTCTTATTTTTTTCTTTAAAGATTTTCTTTTAGTAGTTTGAACTTAAGGAAAACATCTTTCCGAAGACGAATAAGGAAAATCATGACTGTTGTACCGACCCGCAAAGGATCAATTCGAAACGAACTCAGAGAATTTAATGAGATTTCTAACCTCGGATGCCGACGCCCCATGGTATATTTCCGATCAGATTGCAGAAATAAAGCAAAGGTTTACCCAAATTCAGCAGTGCACCGTTAGACACGTCTGCATGGAAGGAAATCAAGCAGCGGATGGACATGCAAATCGAGCGGCAGATGATTGTTCCCAAGGGAGACTCACAACAACAGTGTGGGACAATGAAATTCCCCCACCTATAAGTTCTATTATAATAGCAGACTCAATGGGTATAACTTACCCACGTATAATTTCAGTTTAATCTAATAAAATGCATGCTTCAAAAAAAAAAAAAGGCTTTGGGATTGGGACGAGTCAAATTGAATTGCACCACTTAAAATCATATTAGTTGTGACATGTGACCTGATTTCCATGATTGCTAAAGGGAATACCAATATTAGCAGGAAGGTTACCGTTTGAATGATCCAACGGTCGTTTTTTTATCTTTTAGTCTTATATAGAATGGTATCCCCTGAATGATTTGGCATCGGCCTTTAGCAATCGTGCTGATTTCAAAATCGAGTCCGAGCATCACCAGTTGGTTTCTCACTATGTAAGAGACACCCACGTTTGAAAATGGGAATGGAAAAGTCTGAGAATATAAAATTGAGGTGGCGATTTTTATATGGAGATTTTGAGCTTGTAAAGCGGGACACAACAAGAAAATTGATTTCTAAGAGTTTTTTTTTCATTTAGGTTGAGCTTGTTACGCAAGCAAATGACAACGCAGAAAGAAGTTTCAATTTGGCAGCGGCAACAAAAAGATCTGTATTGGTCCAACCAAGGATATTCCAATGTTTAGATTCTGTACTAAGTATGCACTTTTCCTGGCTTCCAGTAGAGTACACCGATGTGCCATATAACATGTTCTGTCATGTTAGTAGGCTAGTGCCATTTTTAATTTCCATACATTAACAAAAATTAAAAAGCATGGTGTCAACACAAGTCAATCATTGAATTCAATTTTAAACGCGTTTGGAGTAATTCTAAGCTGAAGGGGCGAAGAAATACTTTAAACTAGACCTGATCTCTGTGTCTTTTTCAAGAAGTAAAAGGTTTTTCCAAATAAAAAATGAAGAAGAAGAGAGCGTGTAGTAAGCAGTGTGCAATGCAACCAATTATGACGTACGTTTTAGGCTGGCGATTGTCAATTTCCATATGAATTTGCAAAATGGTCATCATGAATTTTGCACTGAGAAGCTTAACTAAAAGTCGTTGATCGTGAGTCATTACGTCACCAACATGCGCGTGATATGGCAAGGGCAACGGCAATGGCAATGGCATTTTACAAAAAAAAGAAAAAAAACAGTATTTTTTATTTTTTTTGCCAAACTTCACCTTCCAAATCTCATTCCTACTTATGGCACTGGTACATATTGAGAGGACCATGAACTCACTAGTAATCAGGAAAGGTTAAAAAACTCACATGTAACAAGCGTAACAGCATCTTGGCGAGAGTAGACGAAACTAACCCGACAGCAACACAATGTTTGGTTTGTGCTTCGGGGGAAACAGAAATTAGGTTCCACATTTCATTTCGGTATATGATCTGTTTCACACTCCACCGGCTCTGTTACAACTTGCATGGAAGCCCAAGTCTCATTCCCAGGAAAACACAAAATAGAGTCTGGCTCCATCTGACAACCTACCTTCCATGTCGTTCCACTCCCTTTGACCGTAGGGTCATTCTCACGCAAAAGAAAGCAATTTTCATCAGCAATCGTGACACGTGTCACCAAGGAGTGAAACTCACAACTATACAACTGGAGCAGTGAATCTATTTAATTCTATAAAAAAAACACGTGGCAATTTTCTTGGGAGGCAAGTCTAGAAAGAGAAAAGAACCGTGTCTATATAAGGAAGTTCACGCATTTCCTGCTTTTCTGGACTTTCATTTTCTCGCTCTCTCTAAAGAAAACCTGAAAACACCAAACAAAAAGAGAGCGAAATTTTGTTTCAATTTTCAGATCTACAGATTTTTTTTGACTAGAGATATCAGAAATGAGGATTTTATCATTGTACGAACGAGCTTCTCGTGCTTTTAAAGATTATCCTTCTCTATCTAAAATCCTTGTTGTTGCCACCGTCGGGTAATCATTTTTCTCTGATTTTTCTACATTATTTTGGTTCATTTTTATGTTGTATTTGTTGATCGGGTTTGATTCATGTCGTTTTTGAGTTTTGATCGAGTTTGTTTGAACTTTATGTTTTATGATTTTAAGTAATTTTTGTTGGAATGTTAAGTCCTCAATTAGATCGAGGAGTTCTGTTACTATAGATATGGCATGAAAATAGAGTGTTACCTTTGTTTGATTTAAGGTTATGGGTAAAGAATTAGGTGAACAATGAGGTTTTCCATGGTTTTAGTTGGTTATTATGTATATAATTTTTGAGTAATTTCGTGCTTATTAGGTTTGATGCTGACTTGAATTATTAATTGTTGGTAACCTAATTTCCGCGGTGGAATCTAGTGAATTGAATGTTACAAGGACAACATGTATTTCTGATTTGAGAATAGATTATGAAAAATTTATGGTTGCATTAATTATTGGCTGTAAGTTTGTAATATTTATTTCTACTGACTGGAAGAGTAAAGTTGGTTTGAGCTTTTCTAATGAGTTGTAATCTTAGACATAAGTAGATCTCATTTGCTGGTAAGTTTTCCTATTGTGAATGAATTGAATAACTATCTAATTTTCTTCATTATTTTGGCTATACACCAAACTTTGTTCTGTTTAGCGTTATTACTAGTTTTAGGAGATTTATGAGGGACAGAGGATGAAATACACAATTTGTCTGATCCACCATCTTGAACTAGTTCTGTTTGATTCTTACCTGTCTATACTTTGCTTTTCGGTTGTGCTTCGATGTGGGATTTGCATTTCAGTGTGTGTTGTCATTGGGATTTGTATGCCAGTGGCACGCTTAATGCTTCTGTTGGGATCTTGAAATGAATTTTGTTTCAGTTTTTCATTACTAAATTCTGTAATGTAACAAGGAGGGAAGTTATATCATCTTCTAAAAAGATCTTGCATACTAATTGCTAATGTTTAACGTTGAAGTGATTTTCTTATTTACTATCTATCTTATTTTCATTGATGTACTGTCTGTGTTCTTTAACTGTAGAGGTGGGGGTCTTGTGGCATATTCTGATGCGAAACCACACAATGCTGTCAATGTGGTTGAATCTTCTCCAACTGCTGCCAATAAAAAGAGGGTTGTGGTGCTTGGCACTGGGTGGGCTGGCACAAGTTTCTTGAAGAATTTGGATAGTGCAACATATGATGTTCATGTGATTTCACCTCGTAACTATTTTGCATTTACTCCATTATTACCAAGTGTCACGTGTGGGACAGTCGAAGCACGTAGTGTTGTTGAACCAATACGCAACATCATTAGGAAGGTTAATCCCCTGAACTTCTCGATGTATTATCTCTGGGATATCAAGTCCTTGATTTTTTGTGGACCATTTTCTATTTACTTGCTGAGTAAGCTCTGTCATTGTTTTCTGTTTGTTTGCCAGAAAGATGGAGACTATAGCTTTTGGGAAGCTGAATGTTTCAAGATTGATGGAAAGAATAAGAAAGTTCATTGCAGGCCTGTTCAGCGTCAGTCTCTTGAAGGGAAAGAGGAGTTTATCGTTGATTATGACTACTTGGTGGTCGCCATGGGAGCCCGATCAAATACGTTCAATACACCTGGTGTTGAGGAGAATTGTCATTTCTTAAAGGTAAATTCTATTTGCTAGTAGTTATGTTTTATATTTGCTAGCTTCATGTAAGATCTAATTAATAATAGGGTTTCCAGAAGGGTGTCCGATCTATTACCCGGATCTTGATGTTGTTATATCTGTCACGCAGGTTTATAATTTTGCTACTCCTATTATGTGTTGGGGACAAATGGCACTACTACTAATGTTTTGCTTCCCCCTTTTTGTCAGTGGGTAGGAATTAGGGTGGTGATGACATTCAAACTCAGGTGTGGGTATCAACACCCAACATCTTTATCACTCCAGAGAGGCATCTTGTTTTGTTTCCTTTCATGTTTGGAAAAGTCATTTCTATTGTTTCTTCATGAATATGCACCTGCAGGAAGTCGAGGATGCTCAGAAAATTCGTAGGAATGTGATTGACTGTTTTGAGAAGTCCTGCCTCCCAAATCTAAGTGAGGATGAAAGAAAGAAGCATCTTCATTTTGTAGTTGTTGGTGGTGGTCCAACAGGAGTGGAGTTTTCAGCAGCACTGCACGATTTTATCAGCGAAGATTTGGTCAAGCTATATCCTACCGCCAAAGACCTAGTTAAAATAACCCTCCTTGAGGCAGGAGATCATATTCTGACCATGTAAGAAAGAATTTTAAGTTTTGAACAGTTATGTTTACGACTAGTGTTAGAACTTAGCAAATATAATCTTAGTAGCTCCTCCAATGTTTTACAACAAAGTTGGACCGTTTCTTTTGTGTCTCTTTTATCAGTTTAGATTTTTTAAGTAACTAGGTTCTTATCTGTGTGGTTCTTTTCAGGTTTGACAAAAGAATAACTGCTTTTGCTGAAGAGAAGTTTCAGAGAGATGGTATCAACTTGAAAACAGGGTCAATGGTCGTCAAGGTAACTGATAAGGACATCTGTACAAAGGACAGAGGAACTGGAGAAATCTCTTCTATACCATATGGAATGGTTGTCTGGTCAACTGGTATTGGGACCCGTCCTGTTGTTACGGACTTTATGAAGCAAATTGGTCAGGTTAAGACTCAACCTTTTAATTGTTTGATATCCATGTTTTGCACCTCTGTGTCAAATACCCTTACCATTTGGGTTTCACGTTATGGCATCTGTTTTGTTCACTATGAAGTAATTTATTCTAAAAAAAGAATGATATGCCATGTATTAAGGTCATCTTTTTATCTGACAACAGTCTAATAGGCGTGTTTTGGCCACTGATGAATGGCTTCGAGTTGAAGGATGTGATAGCATATATGCTCTTGGTGATTGTGCCACCATTAATCAACGCAAAGTCATGGTAAGTGCATCATTTTGTCCGTTTATCATAATATTTTTGTAGACGTATCTTGCATTACTTGCACTCTTGTGGGATGTTTCGTATGCATCTAAGTTATAGAGGTTGTGATTAAATGAGCTCCTTGCCACTAGTGTTCATTCTATACATAGAAAATGCAATAGAGCTGAGTTGATAGTTATAATTTCTTATTCCGCAGTACAATAACATTTAGAAAGCTTTAATTTTTCCTTTAGAAACCTTTATAAGTAAAAGACTGTGTAGTGCCTTGATTTTAACAGCCCTGATTCCTTGAAGGTCAATATATGCTAAAGTTTTTCTCCTTTTCCTTTATCTGAACTCTTTTAGGAGGACATTTCTGCAATTTTCAATAAGGCAGATAAAGACCAATCAGGTACTCTTACAACAAAAGAATTCCAAGATGCTCTGGATGATATCTGCGAGAGGTACCCACAAGTGGAGCTTTACTTGAAGGATAAGCAAGTGAAAAACATAGTGGATCTTTTGAAGGATTCCAAGGGAAATGATAAAAAGGAAACACTTGAAATGGATATAGAAGGGTTCAAGTCAGCTCTTTCCCAAGTGGATTCAAAAGTGAAGTTCCTTCCTGCAACAGCTCAGGTAACTTTTGTGGAACTTCATTCATCAATCTTGCTGGGTATTGTTAAATTCTTAAAATATCTTCAGAGTATCAATGGAATTGTCGCCACTAACTGACCCCTCTTCTACGACGTGTAATCTTATACTGCATTCAGGTAGCTGCTCAACAAGGAAAATATCTAGCAAGGTGTTTCAATGAGATGGAAGAGCGTACGAAGAATCCAGAAGGTCCTCCGAGGTTCAGGGGAGTTGGGCGTCATCGATTCCATCCCTTTAGGTATGTCTTCATTAATAAACCATGTTCAGCAAATTTTTCTTTTGTTTACCTAGTCTTTGGTTACTTTCAGCTGTGCTCTTATTATATAATTTGTGAAGAACATAATCGTCCATCTTTGACGAGGCTTTGGATATCCATTTATGTCATGCGATCCATTTCCCTTGCTAATAGAGATGATTAGAAACAGATATGGCAAGCTCGACATTGTACACTTTCCAATATCCTTTAAATGCTAGCTGATTTAGGTTATTGCGAGAGCTAAGGCGGAACATATATATATATAGTTGTTGTAAATCTGTTCCTAATATTTTTGTTTTTCCATCAAAAGGTATAGGCATCTTGGGCAGTTTGCTCCATTGGGAGGAGAGCAAACAGCAGCACAACTTCCTGGTGATTGGGTTTCCATTGGTCACAGCTCACAGTGGCTCTGGTACTCTGTTTATGCCAGGTAAATTTTTGTGCTCCTGCTTTGTAAGTTTACAACAGAGTACCCATGAACCAGCATAGAAGTGGTTTAAGAATCTATGAATGTGCAACACATGAAACACATGATTGATAACAGCAGGTGCCAGCTTTATGTCGCAGCGTCGTTATGTTTGGTGCCATTGTAGTTCGCTGAGTGTAACTTTATTTCTATTTTTGTGAATCCAGCAAACAAGTCAGTTGGCGTACAAGGATGTTGGTGGTGTCTGATTGGGGCAGGCGATTCATTTTTGGAAGAGACTCCAGCCGTATCTAAGGAAATCACACATGTTTCATCAGGGAACAATTTTGGGGTGTATGTAGTCGGAAAAACAGCTTTCCTATTTCAGTTTGTACTTTTCATAAATTTTGCTCATCTTTTTTGGCTTACCATAGAGATGGCTGTCAAGTAATTCGCATTTTGCTTACAGATGTAGCTCATTTTATCCTTCCATCATTCTGATGAGCACCTATATTGTTTTTTACTATGCAGTATCCGAAGTAAATACCTTCCCTGTTACTGAGTTCGGTATAGGAAGGATCACCGTCCAATCGCAGTGGTTATTCTTTATTGATTAATGATTATGAAATCCCTCATTTCTCTCTAATGGGCCATAATAATAAATTTGTCAGTCATTTTCTAAAGAAGGCGTACATGAACTTCAATATGCAACAAACTATTGCCTCCATTTCAATCTGCCTGGTTACAGACTTAGTGATGAAATCTTATTGGCCCATAAGCAACCAATAAATTTTAGGCCCCGCCACAGGATGCATCGAAGATATCCTATGGACCGTTCACATATCACTGAATAGCACTCCATTTTTGAGTTGTGAATCTTGTGATGGGAAAAGATGAGAACTAGTGTACAGATCTCCTGTAGTTCTGACGGTATCTGATGCTAAAGAATTTATATATTGACAATGACAATTCTTTCCTTTTCTTGACAGTATTGGTTGGCCTGCCCAGAGGCCCCAAACTCATTGAATACCTAATATTACAGTAGTTGGGAATGGGCTACTGGGTCGCGTTGTACATCTATGAAGGATTTTCCTAGAACGATTTTTTGGGGACTACTCTTCATTTTCTGGATGGATATTTTGAGTAATTTTGGGTCACCCCTTATCTAATATTTTTTTTAATATCAAACTTGCCCTTGGTAATTAAATTAGTTATTGTATTGAATAGTTAGTGTTAGTGTAATGATTAATTAGTGAGGTTAGATTAATTAGTTGGGTGTTTATAAAAGAATAATTTTTGAGAAGAAGGATTTATTTTTATTTTTATTTTTTTTAAGATGGTTGATTTCGAAATGAGGGTTTTGGGTACTTAGGTATACTTCAAATTTAGTTAATGTTGCTTGAATTGGCAAAAACTTTCGAAAAATGAAAAATTTATAAACTGATTTCGACCATGGAAATAAAGTTCGGCTACGACATCTGAAGAACAGGTAGCCGAACTCATATGCAAGTGTAGTTCGGCTAATGGTTCTGAAGACACAGGTAGCCGAACTCAGCTTTAATGGAGTTTTTGCTTTCATAGAAAAGTTCGGCTAGGAAAAAAAAAAGTTGCGACGTAACCGAACTAAAAGTTCGGCTGGGAAAAAAAAATCGACGTAACCTAACTCAATATATAGGTTTTCAGAGAAAAGTTCGGTTAGGAGAAAAAAAATGCGACGTAACCGAACTAAAAGTTCGGCTAGGAAAAAAAGTTGCGACGTAACCGAACTAAAAGTTCGGTTGGGATTTTTTTTTTTGCGAGGTAACAGAACTTTTCTCTGAAAGAAAAAACTCCATTAAAGCTGAGTTCGGCTAGTTCGACAAACTGTTTCACATAATTCCTAGCCGAACTTCTCTCTGCAACTTCCATTTTCAACTGATGATTACTACTCATTTTTTCAACCAAGTAATGGGTTTGTGGATTTTTTTTGAATCGAGACGATGAAGCGGAAAGAAGGGAAGAAATAAACCCTCTAATAGTAACGGATTTGTGAAAAATTAAAAGTAATTGATTTGTTATAATTTTGATTTTGATTTGTTAATGATTTAGATTAGGTTATATATATATATATATAAATTAGTTTTAATTTTAATTAGGTTAAGGGTAGGTTAGTCATTTCCGTACTTTAGGACACCCCTTATAAGTTTAGGGTAGACATTCCTATCACAAAGTAGTCCCTCTCCATTTTTGAGTAGTCCCCAAAAAATCGTTCTTTTCCTACGGTTAGTTAATAGAGAGTGAAACCTACTGACAAAACCATTTTTCAGATTTTCCACACTGAGAAACCCACGCCCAGAAAAACTCATGCTCGCACCCATTTTCTATGAGAAAATTTCTCCCAAACCCATAGTTTAAATCCTAGAAATCAAATCAGTGAATATGCATCGAAGAATCAGAAGCAACTCATCTTCACCAAAAAGAGAAGAAGGTTATCACAGATAAAAAAAATGGTTGGGAAGCTACAGATAATGGTGATAAAAATCGCAAGTTCGGGCTAAGGGGTTTGAATTTGGTGTTGTTTGAAGAAAGAGGTGAAGCTGTTATCAGATTCACACGAAGAAGATTTAGGGCTTACTGGTGACCATTAATTGAATGAAAATTTGAGTTGATATTGATATGGGTTTGTTGTTGGTGACTGAGCAATTGAGAAGAATTTGTTATTGGGTTTCTGTTGCAATTACCAGTTTTTGAGCAATTAAGAAGAAATTAAAGCTTGGGTATGATTCTATTCATGGGATTTAGGGTTTGCTGAGCGTGGAGTTGATTTGAAATCGAACAGTAGAGAAATTAGATGAGTTGAGATTCAAATGGGTATGTGATAGACGCATTTATGTATCTATTTTCATCTCTATTGTGTATATTGTTAGTACCCGTTTTTGTACTTTTTTTGGTATTTTATCTCTTTGTAGGTGTTTTTGGAGAAATAAGCTTTTGCGGCGAAATTGGCTCGAAAAGTTGTTAAAGGCACATGGGAGGACATTTTCTATTCGGACTCTCACTTTGGATAAGGGGTAACCCATTTCCAGGAAGCTACTAAACACAGACCGGGACTGGATAGGGGGAGGTCATCTTCTCAAATTCAAAAAGAAATTTGGCGGGAAAACATAAAGCATGTTTCTGGCAGTTTTGGTGATCGTGATTTGGAGGAGTTTGAAGACGATTAAACCTCTAATTTTCATAGGATAGACTCCTTATGGGTCTAGGAATCTAATATGGGTGTTGAAATCAATTAAACTGGGCTCAATCGACGAATTTTTATCTCAACAGAAAAATATGGAAAGTCACGTGTGTGACCTGTTTTAGGAAATTTTAGAGAGAAGAAAGTGCTATAAACCTTCCCAAAGATTTGTATCTATCTAAGGAAGAGTTTAGAATACAAAGGAAAGCTCAGAAACGCGTAGAAATTCTAAAACAAGAAATTGGCGTAACTTTGCCGTGAAGATAAGGGAAGAGATTTTGGAAGATTTTGGAGATATTTAATCGCTCTTTTTGATATAAATAGATTGGTTGGGTCATATAGAAGGGGTGTCGAGAGTTTGGGGACCGGAGCAGGGCTAAGGAGTGAGAAATCAAGACGAACAGCAAGCTTCTTGCTGCTGTTTTCTGCTGGTGTAGGGAAGAAGGAGACGAAGAACATTGACCCACACGGAACAGTCGCAAAGAAGTATCGTTCTTCAACAGCAGAAAACAGTTATCGTTTATAAACAACACTTCATTGTAACGGTGATTTCTGTAACGCCAGAAAAGCGTTGCAGATTCGCTGTATTATTATTTTCCTTCAATA
>JAJJMB010014612.1:3153423-3292954 GCA_023531105.1 Papaver atlanticum | reverse complement strand
TGTTGTTGTTGTTGTTGTTGTTGTTGTTGTTGTTGTTGTTGTTGTTGACTGCCTGTGTAGTTGGCCTTTTGCTATTGTTATTCAAACTCTCTTTCAATAATATGGTAGCAACAGATGTTGTTGCGCGAGGGCTTGACATACCAGAACTAACTACAGAACTGAAAGTCGAGAAAATGTCTGCATATGTTATGCAGTCGTGAAAATGGATGCATAACCTGTTATGCATCTACAAAATTTGTTGCATAACTTGTTATGCAATCCAGAAAACGGTTGCATAACACGTTATGCAACAACTTTTTTGTTACTATTGAAACCATAAAAAAAAAGACTGTATAACTTGTCATGCACCTACAATAATATCTGCATAACAGGTTATGCATCCGAAAATATGGTTGCATAATGCATTATGCATCAACTTTATTTGTACGCACTAAAATCAACCAAAACAATGGCTACATGACTTGTTATAGATGCATAACTTGTTATGCAATCGAGAAAATGGTTACATAATTCGTTATGCGTCTGCTTTTTTCTGTTGGATTCAGGCATATACAACGTTTTAGTGGCTGCATAACCAAAATAATTGATGCATGAACAAAAATATGGTTGCATAACGTGTTATGCATCTTTTGTGGTGTATGCATATTGTGTTATGCATCTTTTTTGGAGGCTGCATAACGAATATGTAGTCAGTTTTTTAAATTTTCCCCTAAAATGATGATTACCTCCGACTTTTTCGTGAAAAACAAAAATTTGATATTGTTGTTTGTACTCGTTGTGTAGCTTTGTTTAAAAGATTTCCAACGATATAAAATTTGTAAAATTCCAAGGCGCGGTTTTTTAGATATATTATATCCAAGTTGCTTTACCAATTATACCCCTGAAAAACTAGGATGCATAACCCATTATACAGTCATTGTTCAAAATTTCATATAATTATGGGTGTCACAGAAACTAAAAATAATCTTGGACCTGACAATGAAAATATTTTTTTTTTTGGGCCTGCGCGTAATTTTCCCCAGAAAATAGAGTCTCCTAATCTCCCTTGTTAGTTGATAGATATTTTTTTCAATTCTTTTCAATTCTCCTGAACTCCATGTTATTGGAGTGAGATTTCTTAAAAGCAACTTTAACACCCTTATCATTGGATTTATATTTATAAGTCATGAATTTGTAGATTTTAGAGACTTTGGAGGACTTTCGTAAGAAAATAGGTATAACAAAAATCTCTCCTAAATAGGTGAGTTTCTGGAGACTTTGAAATTTGGGTTATTTTTTCATAAGCATCAAATTCACGTACATACTTCTTTTTATTTATTTATTTTACAATGGTCAATCAGCTAGACTCTAGCTATTTTACATTCACTGTACACTCATTCTCTTTCATTTGTCGCGTGATAGTATTCTGTCATGGCCAAGAGGAGAAAATATTGATAGAAAAAAACGAAGAGAAATAAGAAAAGAAAACACATATGGTGTGATACATATACTAAAAAAAATTGACAATCAATTTAACATTGTAATTTGCATATTTTGAATTTTTGATTGGATGTTATACATTTTTTTGTCTCTATAAATCACAAAAACTCTCCAAAATTCCGCGAAAATTGTATCTATAAGTCACAAAGACCCTCTGTAATACTCTCATAAAATCACTAGAAATCTCTAGATTTCTAGAGAATCTCCATAAATCGCTCAAATAAAAAAGAATATGAAAGTCTATAGATTTCTTATTTGACTACCTGTGTTATTAGTGGGCTATATGATTATCTTTTTAGAAATGCGTTAGAATTCAAATATCCTAAATGTGGATCGGGGACTTAGTGTATATAGCGAATGCCTAAGTTGCCTTTCAAAATAAAAACTTACCATAACATCCCTTTCTCCTAAGATCTTTTCTTAAACAAAAAAACCCAAAATCAAAACCTAATCTATTTTAACCTCAGGCGTTCCCCCCCCCCGAACCACCTACGGCTAGGTAGAACAATAATTTCCTATCCCTAAAGCTTGGTTTTCTAGTACCTACGTCTAGTGAATGATGAACTGCTAGCTGTAATTTGGATGAAGATCTTATATGATTAGTAATTTTTATCAAACTCCTAGCTGTAACTAATAATTTCATTAGATTTTGAAAATTCACGGCAACATTCCTGACGGCAAGTAGTGTTTGACATAAAATATCCAAAATGGAAGTTTATATGCGATCTAGTATCGATTTATACTCGGATCTAAGAATGAGTATCATTTTATACAAGAACGTGTATAAGCTTATACTAATTTTAACATCGGGTACAAACCTTTTACAACTAGGTTCTTTGTCGTAAGTGAAAACCTATGCTAGGTTGTAGTTGAAATTGTTATTATTCGTCTTCATAACAGCAGCTCGCAGGTCAAACATCTATTATGGGTGGCAGTGATTAACTGTGTTTGGCTTATTTGGGAAATAAGAAACAAAATTCGTTTCGACCACGAGATTACTCCAATCCAACAGGCGGCGGCAAAATTAAAATTACTCATTAGTGAGTCAGGCAGGATGGAAAAGGGACATATGTATAATTCTATGACGGATCTCTGTATCTTAAGGTTTTTCAAGATTGAAGGTAGAGCGGCTAAAGCTCCGAAGATAATAGAGGTAAATTGGCATCCTCCATTATATGGATGGATTAAGATTAATGCAGATGGATGTTCTTTAGACAACCCTGGACCATCTGGATGTGGAGTCGTATTTCGTAATCACAACAGCTTGGTTGTTGTATGTTTAGCACAGTCAATTGGCGTAGATAACTCAGTGTCTGTTGAGTTTTGGGGTGCTATATTCGCTTTTAGAATTGCACGGACGAGAGGGATGACTCGTATTTGGTTTGAATGTGACTCGATGCACGTTATTAGGGCATTATCAGATCCTTCTCTGGTTCTGTGGAGGTTTGCCATTCATTGGGAAAATTGTTTGAGATTTTTATCATCGATAGAATTTAGATATTCTCATATTTATAGAGAAGGTAACGCAGTGGCTGATTTGTTGGCTAAACGCGGAGCTACTACGGGTTCTCAATAGTGGAATGAGCCACCATATTTTATCCGAGCAGCTTTGGGTAGTGACAGATCGAGTCTGTCTTCTTATCGTTTCAAATAATTTGTAGCATGTTATCTTTTGTTCTTTTTCTCTTTCTCTCCTTCTCCTGAGGCTTGGCCTAGCCCCCCTCTTTCTGTTTTCTTTTCCTTTTATTAATAAAATCTCCTTGTGTGGCGGGGGCCAAAAAAAAGAAAAGAAAAGAAATTGCTAGCTGTATATGGGTTTTTACGATTTCAACGGCTAGGAAATGATGAACTCATAGCAGTAGAGATGGTTATGGCTACATCTAAATCGAATTTAATAACCTTAAGTAAAAACCCACGACTAAATCGTAATTGAAATTCCTGATTGTATATGAGTTTTTACGATTTCTATGACTAGCAATTGATGAACTCCTACGACGTAGTTAGGCTGACCGAGCGAAGCGAGGGAGGACTTTATATATGGTGACTTTGTGTCAATGTGGTATGTGATTTTTTTTTCTCCAAATTGAAGCAAAAAGATTGGATTTTGTTTGGTGTTGGTAACCAAAATTTGGTGTCCCATTTGAAATGACTCGAGCGCCTCTCCCTTTTTGTCCAATTACTATAAGTATCCTATTTTTTAGGGGTATAATTGGAAAGCAAACTAGAATATAACATATCCAAAAATCCGTGCCTTGAAAATTTACAAATTTTATCTTGTTGGAAAGCTTTTAAAGAAATCTACGCAATGAGTGCAAACAAAGATATCAAATTTAGAGTTTTTACGAAAAATTCGGAGGTGTTTATCCTTTTACGCACAATTTTTGAAAATCGAATGCATAGCCATTATGCAAACCACCACTAAGGATGCATAATGTGTTATGCATCCATATTTTGGTTCATGCATCAACTAATAAAACGATGTGCTCCCTCCGTTTCAGGAAAAGTGATATTTCCATTTTAGGCACAATTTTCGAAAACTGATTGCATAACCATTATACAAAATTTAATTTTGCACCGACTTTTTCGGTTGGCCGTCCCACCGTGGCAGCGATCATCTAGTAGTCTCCTGAAACTGAAAAACCAAGAGGGGGATATTCCCTTCATTAGTTCTAAAAATTAAATTAAATTCACTAATTTAATCCAAACCACAAACATTTAATTAGTTAAACTAATTAAATTTATTAACAGAAATTAACAGAGGGCAGTTAGTTACTATTCCCTCAGTCCCTAAATGGATGAACTATTCATTTTTAACTTTTGTCTCAATAACAACACGTTAGTTTCAAGGAATTGGATGCTGGGTAATCCAATTCCTACGGAATGCACCCAATTCCTTGAACCGAACGGGGCAAATGAACTCTTGGTAATTAAGAATTTCGATTCCTAGGAATCGAATTTCCTCCAAAATAGTACGTTTCCATTGCATTGGTCCAATAGTTCAATGGAATTGGATTCCGGAGTAAAAACAAAGATAATTGAATTACCTCAACCGAACATGAATTTTTAGGATTTGAATCGAATTCCTTGGAATCCAATTCTAGTAATTGGATCACCTCATAATTGAATTCTTAGGTTTCCGATTTTCCCAAACGAACGAGCTGTTACAGATAACCTATATATCATTAAACAATGAGATATTCATTAAACTACCCTTTTAATTGATTATTGTTAGTATAAGAAATATGTATAATTTGATAGCAATATTTATATTAGTTACATATGTGCTTTAAAATACTTTTCGATGGTATAAAATATACGAATATCCATAATATAGCTTAAGAGATAAATCATTTTTAAATTTTACTAGTTAATATACATAAAGGTATTATTGTAAAAAATACTTTAAAATACTCTCTCTCCTCTCTACCTTAATAATTATGCAAGCTTGAACTAGGTCATCTATTCAGGGAAGAAGGAAGTATAACCAACTAGAGGATAAAGGGTTATTGCATAACGACACTACCTTGTCTTCTTGTAAGAGCAGTCAAAGTTCCCATCCTTCACACCAACCTCACAAGAGTCGCAACACGAAAATTTGTTGTTAACTTGGAAGGAATAAATTTTCACTTAGATTTTTAGTATTGCTTTTTCCCTCAAAAATGGTACCGAGAATTTAAAATCAGTATTTAGATCTATCGGAATGACTTGTAAATTCGGTATAGTGCAAGGTTCTTGATTTTATGTGCAACTATGGAACTGAACCGTTTTCTAAGTGATCCATTTACAAGAAAACAAAAGTTGGGAAGCTGCAACGAAACTCAGTACTTGTACTCTTTGGAATCTTGTAGCGGAATACATCCAAAATATCATCTCATCTGATTCTCTCGCTAGCCCTTAAATTTTTTTCACTTGTTTATTACGTACACTAGTAGTACTTACGAACCACGAAGTCCCAAGACAGCCATAGCCTTGGTGTGCAAACAGTTCTACCTTCTAAGATGCACGGTTGACCGAAATGAAGTGCGACTGTGTTAGCTCTGAACATAAACAGGTGTACAATTTATCTTTAAAGATAAAGGTGTCAATTTTTTTCACACTAGTACCAGGTCCTTGTTAATAATTCAGTACATCTCTATATAGCGTATATGCCATTTGGGAGTTGAATAGTGTCAACTTCAAAATATTGTTTTCAGGATTCTTTGTGAAAGTGTACGTGTACTGTTTTGAATCTAATGACAGAGGAGGCAGTAAAACTACACAAGATGTATGAGTTTTAGCTAGTGAGAATGACTGAGCAAAGCAGATCGCAAGATTAGAGTCTGGAAATGAAACGAGTCTCATTATCTTGCATTAGTTAGGTAGAGAATTTAGTATGACATTCATCTCTCTAGGGTATGCAAAAGGATATTTTGGTATTTTTTGCACTCACCTCTACATTTGTTGTGTCAATCATCCCTGACCAAATACTATCCATTTATTCCCCCTACAAGAGCAGAAAACCCATAATTTAATACTCTTGAGTCTAGTCTGTCTGTCTTTCTATCTTTCTATCTCCTCTCCTCTCTTCTATTTTAGAGATTCTAAGCATGGCAAGTCATGAGCTAGGAACTTCAAACATGCATAATTTAAGTACCGATGAAGATGATGACGAAGAAGAGATCATTACCGACATAGAAGATTTCGATGATGAAGAGGATGATCATCAGAGTACTTTATACGGGTTTAACGGAAGAAACACTACACACGGATTAACAAGAAGAGGTGGTGGTGGTAATTGGTTTAACAGTATGACTGGAATGAAATTGTTTGATCCAAGAAGTATATGGATTCGAGAATGGAAGCGAGTTTTCTTACTCGTGAGTGTAATAGGGTTGTTCGTAGACCCGTTATTCTTTTACTCCTTGTCAATAAGTGACACTCATGTGTGTCTGTTCATTGATGGATGGTTTGCCATTACAGTAACTGCACTTCGTTGTATGAGTGATGCTTTACATGTTTGGAATATATGGTTACACTTCAAATTGGTTAAAAACCGATCAGATTATCAAACCAAGAAAGACGGTCAAGTTGGCGATAATGGTAACGATCAAGAAGTAAGAACTAATGACAGTAGTGGTTATAATACCGAGAACCACCATCACAAGATTAGTAGTACTAGTACTGCTAGATCAGTAGTACTGGATTACTTGAAGGCTAAGAACGGTTTCTTTTTCGATCTCTTCGTAATCATTCCTTTGCCTCAGGTAATACGTTTAATGCGTGCTCGCTCTTATAGACAACAAGTGAATTTTCAGTAAGCTAGAGAGTTTTAATGTAACTGTTTCTTTTTTTGGGTTATGCATCCAAGAAGATCAGTTATATGTAGCTGGAAGCGTCGAACTGAGCTGATCCGTTTAGACAACCTAAAACCTAAATCATTCAACCCAACATAAGCAAAATATCCGTGGTCCATATCAAGGATAATTTCTATTTTAGTAACAGATTTTGTAGTGTAGTATTTTGGGGCATGACATCTGTAGATCAGGCCATCAGGGTGATACACAATTATGATTACGGATATATAGTTGCTATGTACAGATCCTTTTTAATGGACCCACACACTTGGTTTACATATAGGCGTACACTTTGCATATGATGATATATTAATAAAATTTGCTTGCCCTGGCGCAAGTTGTGCAAGGCTCTGACAGGCCGGCGTAAAAACTATGTTATATTTTTGGGAGATATTCTCCAGTCGACCCGGTACTTGCTACTGGAAAAGACTTTGGATTTGGATTTGGATATATTAATAAAATATCACAAAAATAATGCATGATACAAAAACTTGCCCCATTTTGTAAATCGAACTCGTATCTTTTGGATTGAATTAGATAAAAAGTTTGGCCTGAGATGGCAATGATTATACAAAATGGTGGTAGATGATAGAAAAGAATTGTGCATACAGGTAGTGTTATGGGTGGTAATACCGAGGCTATTGGAAAGAGGATCAACCACCGAAGTAATGACGGTATCGTTGATTATGTTTCTTTTCCAGTATTTACCCAAGATCTATCATACTATATGTCTGTTACGACAGATGGAGAGCTTCTTCTCCGGTTACATTTATGGAACTGTTTGGTGGGGTATTGCTCTCAACATGCTAGCGTATTTTGTGGCTTCCCATGTCAGTATACAAGCCATTACATATCTCTGTTTTTTTTTCCCCTTTTCTCACAAAGACACGTCAGATAAAATTAATATTAGAGAAATGTGAAATGAACTGCTAGCACTATTTGACATGAATTCGATGCTGTTTTGTTGATATCATATTGTGCAGGCAGCGGGTGCATGTTGGTACTTGTTAGGGATTCAAAGGGCAGCAAAATGTTTGAGCGAACAATGCAGAAATACACAAGGATGTGGATTAAGCACACTGGCTTGTGGTAACGTTATCTATTATGGGACTACATTATCTTCCACGGTTAAGGACAGAGCAAGACTGATTTGGGCTGAGAATAAAAATGTTAGATCTATGTGTTTAGAGAGTTCTGATAATTTTGAGTACGGAGCTTATAAATGGACTGTTTCCCTTGTTACTAATGATAGCCGACTTGAAAAAATTCTGTTCCCCATTTTCTGGGGCTTAATGACACTAAGGTATCCCCTACTCTCTTTAGATCTTTTATTTCATGCTGAAACCGGCGTTGAGTTACTACAATAGTTGTTTTTGTTATACTTTTTTCAGCACTTTTGGGAACCTTGAGAGCACAACAGAATGGCTAGAAGTTGTGTTCAATATCATCATCATCCTTAGCGGGCTTATGTTAGTGACAATGCTGATCGGAAATATCAAGGTATGGGATCCCTAATCCCTTTGCTCGAACAAGTATGTCATTCCTAGCAAGTGCATAATTGATATATTACGAATTTATTGTTTAAAACCCGCCATTTTTTGGCTCTTAAATTTTGTCATTGAGTTGTGGGATCAGTATATACGTCTATGAGAAATTTTGAATCTATCAAGTGTGATAGGTTTTCCTTTACGCGACTACATCCAAGAAACAAACGATGCATTTGAAGATGAGGAATATCGAATGGTGGATGAGAAGAAGGCAGTTACCACAAGGTTTCAGGCACAGAGTACGTCAATATGAACGTCAACGATGGGCGGCCATGCGTGGTGTCGATGAATGTGAAATGATCAGAAACCTACCTGAGGGTCTTAGGAAGGATATCAAATACCATCTCTGCTTAGACCTTGTTAGACAGGTAGTTCTTATTTGGATTTCACTCTTACAACCGTATGACAAGCCATTTTGTTTGTCTTTCTATACAGATGTATCGACAAATATTGTCCTGCTTTCCTAAATCCGTGGTGTTTCGAGTGTCTCCCTGATGAATCGTGAGCTGAAGAATTTTATTTTTGAATATGTTTCTCAGGTACCCTTATTTCAGCACATGGATGACCACGTGTTAGAGAACATATGTGATAGAGTGACGTCCCTCATATTCCCAAAGGGAGAACAGGTAAACTAGCTAATACCGAAAATTGAAATTCCTCACAATAATGTAGAAAAATCAAAACGTGCACAGAGAATTTGAGCTTTTAGGCACAGTTATGTTTTAATTTCTGGCTCCATCCCTTTGTTTTCTTAACGATTCTGATGAATGTAGATAACAAGAGAAGGAGATCCAGTTCAGAGAATGTTGTTTGTAGTAAGAGGTCATTTACAAAGTAGCCAAGTACTACGAGATGGGGTAAAGAGTTGTTGTATGTTGGGTCCAGGCAACTTTAGCGGAGACGAGCTTCTTTCATGGTGTCTTAGAAGACCATTCATCGAACGCTTACCTCCATCTTCATCAACTTTAGTAACACTTGAAACAACAGAGGCATTTGGTTTAGATGCGGAAGATGTCAGATACGTAACACAACATTTTCGATACACATTTGTTAATGAGAAAGTAAATAGGAGTGCAAGGTATTATTCACCAGGATGGAGAACATGGGCAGCTGTGGCTATACAGTTAGCATGGAGAAGGTATAGGCATAGATTAACACTCACTTCATTGTCGTTTATACGTCCTCGGAGACCCTTGTCGCGATGTTCATCTTTGGGAGAGGACAGGTTACGGCTTTATACAGCTTTATTAACCTCGCCGAAGCCTAACCAAGATGATTTTTGCTTTTAATACTATGCACTTCCAGAGTTATCCGTTTGCAGGAGTTTGTTATGCTTTTTCCTTTTATTATATATTGCTCGCACAAATTTGGAGGCTTGTGTAATAACCGAGCAGTACCGTAGTCGAAATGGTTTACTGCTTTATATTTTTCTTGCACAAATTTGGACCCTTGTCGTGATGTTCATCTTTGGGGGAGGACAGGTTACGGAAGCCTAACCAAGATGATTTTTTCTTCTAAGGAGGATTCCAGGAATCAAGTCTGAGGAGGATTCTAGGAATCAGGATCTAGGTACAGGAAAAAGTTAGCTCACAGTGTTGGGCAGTTGGTCATAGTTGCGCTAGATTAGTTCTTGGTTGGTGTTGGCTTTGATATTTTGTGTGGAGTTAGTTGGCTTTGTTTCTTTTTTTTGTTGCACTAATTTAGTGCCTGTTGTTCTTGCATTCTCCGTTGCCATCAAGAGTTATTGTTTGCAGGGCTTTGTTATGCTTTTTCCTCTTATTATATTTTACTCGCACAATTGTGGAGGCTTGTGTAGTAACCGAGCAATACCGTAGTCAAAATAGCTTACTGCTTTTTGCAAATTTTGTTGTCACTCTCTATAACATGCTAATTAGGCAAAGCAGATATGCATTACAAATGGTATTTAAATCTAATAAATTCTGGTTCAAATGAATCAATTCACTCTGATTATTGATCTGATATGATTTTTCGTTTCTCAGCTATTATACTCTGTTGGAATTTTTGATCAAAATTATATATGAGTAAAAATTGATTTTCAAATATTTAAATACCAAGAGATATGCCTTTTCATCCATAGGACACCTAGTCATGAATAGGTGTTATGGAGAGTCACAATTGGCCATGGTGAGTCCACCTTTTGGTGAAGAGACACCTTGGAGAGTCATCATTGACTCTATATAAACCATCTCTTAGTGTTGTTTTATATGAGTTTTTTCACAAGTTTTGGAAAAGAAAATGTCAAGAAATTTCATAGAGTCATAGTCGTGTTTAAGAGCACAGTAATTGTCAACATTCGTCGGCCTAGAAGAACTGGAGTGCTACCTTCTACAAGGTGTAATTGTTGTATCTTGGAAGGTTGCGTCCTGAAACTATAAGCACCGTATGCGGGGACGTACTAATCTTTAATAAAAGAGTGATCCTCGCCTCGATCAACCAATCCGATAAGTATTTCTAGTAACATTAGACTTCAAAATGTCAACTATTGCACCAGATTTCACGCATTGGGATGCTTTGTGCTGATTCAATGAAGAATGTCCATTAATCAATGACAACATCCAATCTCAGATAGCTTAATCTTTAATGGTCCAACCAGTTTATCAAGAATACAGTATCTGCCCTAGGTGAAGTATCCAGAAATCCCACGACTGTGAGGTAACATTTCTCGAACACGGATGCTAAATAACTTGATTATTGAGCTGGTTGCACCATTGACTTATAACTTCTTGTTCTTCACCCTGACACAACTCCCACTGTAGTAAATGGCCTGGAATATGATGTAACTTATATATTGGTCATGTAGTGAGTTACATGTATAAAATTTTGGATATATAGGTTTCTCTAATATTGTAGATCTGTATCTTTTCCAGAATCAAACTTGGGGACACCGTAACACCCAGCACCATAGACGAGGGAATATGGTGAAGTTCCAATCGAACTTCTTGGTGCAATCCAATAAGCCATTATGCCATGAGTAGTTGTTCATGCCATGTTCTTGGGTTGTCATGTACTGTGCGGTTGAGAATCCAGATTAGTGTCTTATTAGTGCTTTCTGCCTGTCCATTCCCTTGAAGATAATATGGAGTAGAGAATATTTGTTTGACCACACATCCTTGTAGTAGATCCTCAACATGCTTGTTGGCGAAAGGAGTACCATATCTGCGATGATGTGCTTGGAGACGCCAAACCTGCGTATGATATGTTCTTTGATGAATACTGCAATTTTCTTCTCGGTTGTGCTCTTGAGGGGTATTGCTTCGACCCTTTTAGTAAAGTACTTCGTGGTATTCATTGCTTCGATGATGCTGAACTTTCCAATGATATCCAGTCCCCAGCTGTAGAAGGGCCAAGGACTGCTAATTGAATGCAGTTGAAGGAAAGGAGTATGTATGAGATTCCCATGGATTTGACATTGATGGCACTTCTGGGAAAAAGCAAATGCGTTGTCTTTCATAGTCGACCATTAATACTTCTCGTGAATTTGGAGAAATAATTTTCTTTTTCCTTGATGTTCTCCTTCATGCATCTCTTTCAAAATCATCGGAATTTCATGCTCTGATAAGCATCTAACAAATTTTCGCCGAAACTCTTACGGTATAGGGTTTCTTCATGATAGACAAACCTCTTAGCATTCTGGGTCAGCTTGACTGTAATACCCGGTATTTTTAGTTACTTTTACGGATCGGGCTTTACCCGACATATATAATTACCTTTTTATTCGGGTTGTTGATGCGTTACTTCCTTTACCTTAGTCTAGGTTGTGACATTTAAATTTGGATACATTGAAATCCTTCTCTTATATAATTTAGTGAAAGGTTTGGGTGGAGACACAATCACCTAATAATAATTTTAAAATAAACAAAGTTAGAGAAAAATGAAAAGACAATTAAATAAAATAATAAATAGAATTATGTGTATTAATATTGATATTAGTAATAATGGAGGGGTTATGAATATAATAAATATAATTAATAATATTAGTGTTAATAGGGGTTTGGGATACTTGCTTTTACCGCCTTGGGAGAGCTTGGCGAGGACAATACAGACTTCTTGAAGCGTCTGCGCAATTATATGGCTAGCCATGATGCTAACGTTCGTGCTGGAGAGTTTCTTTTCCATAGGTTAGGTGTTGTCATTCAGAAAGGGGTTGGAGCTCAGCTTGTTGCTAGGCTTCCAACTAATTTCTTACCAGATGATAGTCCTTATGATTGAATATTTTTGAAGTTGATAAACAAATTATAGGGGTTTTATAATAAAATGGGAAAAAATGATTTTAGAGAGGAGAGAAAACCAAAAGCTAAGGAGAATTAGAAGTGGGTTTGAAGGTAGAGATTTTGGAGAAGAAGGTTATGGAGAATCAAGAGGATTTTATAGCTAAAAAGGTAGAATGCTAGATCCCCTTTCTCTTTATGCTTTTGTTATATTTAATTTTGATTTTGTTAATTTTATATAGTTAGGTTTCTGAAATTTATATGTGTAATTATAGGCATCCGATTGATGATCAGCCTTCAAATATTGATAGATAACATATTTAATAATATCTGGTTAAATTTTGAAGATAATCCACCATAAATTCACCGTTGAATATTTGTTTTAGTTTGAGTGACATTTCTGAAATTTCTTGACAGTTTCGTTTTAACATGTTTTTGATTGATTTTGTAACCTTAATGATCTTAGAATGATTTGTAATCTAAATAAAAGTTATAGACATGTATGATAGATTTTATTGTGCTTTGGCTTTGATCAATTCCAGGTTAATATGAATTTAAGGTGAATATTTTGGTAATATGATGTAATCTGCCCATATTTTTAGGATTCCATTGTGAATTGAATAACTATGGTTTGAACCGTTGTTTTGTTTGGAGCTTTTGTACGATAAACTTTAGATTGTCCTGGTTTAATATCAAGCTAAATATTGATCTGGTTTGTATATTGTTTTATATAAATGATTTCTTATGTGAAATGGTAGTGTGATTGCTAAATTAAGAATTGTTGTGAAATTACAACTTGTTGATGGTATGGGTTGGAACATTAATTTGTATGTTGTATGAGAATATGATTTTATAATAAATATATATATTTATTTGAATGGCGGGGCACGAACCGAGGAAACTCGTGTAACTTGTCGGAATGACCCCGATAAGAAGATTGGCAGGGAACGAACTGAGGAAACTCGTGAAATTTATCAGAATAACTGAATAAGCGGATATGCGGGGCACGAACCGAGGAACCTCGTGCATTAAGATAAATGCATGAGTTTGTTTGATGGATCTATAAGTAAATCCTTAAAGTTGTGTTGTATTCTCATGTCGTATGTGCTCTTTGATTGATTGACATTTTTTTCGCATGTTTTGAGAAAGGGAATGCATTCTATTGAGTTGTCATCTCACCCCCAATTGACATTCTTGCAGATATTACGGAATGTGGAAGTGGAAATTAAGAAGTTATCTTAGTGATTGTATTGCTTGAAGCGTAACTTGAATTAAAATGTTTGTTAAAAATGTTATTAAAGATGATCAGTGAATTTATATGTTTCATTTCATATTATATATAGTTCAATTATGTTTGGTGTAACAAATAATTCTAAAAATAAATAATATGCATAAGTCTCGTTCCGACCCATAACGCTTCGAGTTCGGATATCCATATGGGTTTAACCCTGGTCCGGAACTCGGGGTGTTACATTGACTGTTTATCTTCTCTAAGGTGGTGAAATATTATCATGAAGGTATTTGATATAAAGTTCTCTCCAGTCCCTAGATGGTGGACGGCCAGAGTCTCTAAGTGATCCAGTAGTGTTTCGCAGTTAGTATATGATCCTTGTAGCATTCTTGAGTGGGTCTCCATAGAGGGTCAATGGTATCCAAGGCGTGGAAGTCGTCTGTAGAGGGTCACCAACAACGTTTGTCCACATGCTTCTTCGTGAATAGGTTGAATCGCCCTTGAGCATTATCATCTCAAAAGCATCGTGATAGAGATACATCTGGATTCTGATAGTATAATTATAATACTTCATAAAGCAAAAAGAAGTTTTTTAGCTCCTTAAGAATGATCTTCCTTTCAGGGAGAGAACTGTTCAATTCATGGATGATGGGTGTCCTCTAATCATTCGTATGGAAATCTTTAGTTTTTTTGAGCCAAGTTTGTTAGAGCAGTGCTCGGTCGAACTCGCAAGCATTGCTATCTCAAGCTTGTTTGTCAAGTTTAGTTGCCAAAACTATAAGTCTTGATTTCTAGTCTACTTATAGCTAAGTCTCGGATTAGGATAGAAAGTGTAGTTGAGCATTAGACTTCACGGCGTTCATCAATTGAAGATGAAGAACTTCTAAGGGGAGCTTGTGGAACTTCATCAACAAAAGGTATGTGGAGACTTGAACTCATCTATCACTCAAAAGTCTATCTACTCTATCTCCTATTTGAGACAAAAGTCGTATAGCTATATAGACTTCGATTATACACATTTGATATTTCGAGCTGAGTTTAACTCGCTTACATATTTCTCGAAATATGTGTTGGTAAGCTTTCGCTTTAACCAAGTTCATCTTATATTCTTGACGAAAGTCAAAAGATGATCATGTGAAAATCGCTTGGTAACATCTTACATGATTTGTGTGAGACAGTCATTTGATGTAGACTCGGAATGTTTTGTATTGATCATTCGATCACTTGAAAATTGCTTTGAAGTTAATAGTTTGTGTGAGATAGCTATTGTTGTCTTCCAAGAATATTTCAATGATTGAAATGAGAGTTTAGAACTATTAACCATGATTGGATATAGCACAGTATGCGTACTTGTATGCTAACTGTTGCAAGTTATTCCAAGTCCGGGAACCATAGTATGCATACCCGTATGTGTACTGGTTGGTTTAATGAAAGTCTGGGAACTTAGTATGCATACCCGTATGCGTACTGGCGTAAAGTTCATGTCCGGAATTTTCAACGTAGGAAATTCCCTTTTTTTCTATTTTCTCTCTCTCTTAATAATAAAAATAACCTTTAATACAACCTTCTTTTTCAAAAAATATATAAATAAAAACTTAAAACTTAAATATCTTTTGAACCATATATCCAAAAATGATAAATTTTATATCTTCGGAGAGCCCTCGACGAGAGATTTCCAACGAGTACCATTGTCGCTATATTTCAGAGCTTTTAATTTTTACCTTATTCTTTAGCTATAAAATGAAGTATTATATGAGTTGATTCTACAAAATGAACTACTTTAATGAACTATCATACTAGCTAGTTCATTCTAAAAAGTGAACTCTTAGGATTAAATAACATACGAGTTCATTCTACAAAATGAACTACCATACGACTTCATTCTACAAAATGAACTGGTATAATGAACTATTATTACGAGTTCATTCTACAATATGAACACCTATCATGGATTCATTATAATAATATGAACTACCATTTACGAGTTCATTTTATAATATGAATAATGAACACCTATTACAAGTTCATTATACAATATGAACTACCATTCTTAATTATCATTACGAGTTCATTATACAACATGAATTATCAATCCTACAATATGAACAACCATTATGAGTTCATTCAAAAATAAGAACATCTATCACGAGTTCATTCTACAATATGAACTATAATAATAAACTACCATTGCGACTTCATTCTTCAAATTGAACTACTATTATGAGTTTATTCTACAAAATAAATTGTTAGTATATACGAGTTCATTCTACGAAATGAACTGCTAGAACTAGAATGAACTACCATGTTATAAAATAGTGTTCATTCTCGGAAATGAACTACTATTATACATAAATAAGATTAAAATTCCAAAACATAGTACAATGAGTACTCGTTGTGTAGATCTCGTTGAGACCTTTCCGAATATATAAAATTTATTAATTTTCAACCTATATTTTGAGAGATATTTAATTTTTAAGTTTTTTTATCTATTAGTGTTAAGAGGAGAGAAAAATTAGTAGAGAAAATAAAGAAGAGAAAAAACCACAAAAGGAAATCACGTGAGGAAGAAAGAAAATAAGAGAGAGAAAGGGTACTTTAGATACTTTAATATTTTTGAATAAATAAGGACAAAATAGAACTCCTCTTTTGTTGGTGGACCAAACTAACTTGGGACCACCTAAAATAGAACCAAACGATAATTTCCCCATTTTAACTTGAGTTTGGAAGGTATGCGTACCCGTTAGCATACTGGCAAACCCAAACTTAGTCCGGATACTTAGGTATGCATACCCGTTTGCATACTTGAGTAGGTTATGTTCTAAAATCGGTTTGTTCATGAACTAATACATTTATATATTAAGGAATGCAATCTTTTGCAAACCGTGGCTATAATGTTCATGAATTGATTCGAGTGAATCAAAATCGATTTTGGTTCAACTGTGTCTTGTTTACTTCTATGAGAATATAAACAATTGAACAACTCTAGAACTAGTTTCATTTGAGTCATTTGAACTAGTTATGGTTAAGATGAATAAGGTTGATATGAAAGTGTTCATATGGGTAACTTCGGTTAACTATTGTTGAGCCAACAAGGTGTACACGTTTAGGTACGGTTACTCATATCTAAATGAAGTAACTTTTCATTTGTGTGTAACAAGCTAAGTTCGAACTAACGGTTGAAAGATATTAGCTTGAGTCTAATCAGGTTTTCATCTAACGGTGAATATTGAATACTTTGTTACCAAGGTAACATTGATTGCAGACCCTTATTTGAAGACTATATAAAGAAGAACTCTAGCAACTGGGAAACCTAATCCCCACACCTCCTGTGTGATACTAGTTGCGACTAGAGTCGATTCTCCTTTAACCTTAAGTTTTTTCCAAAACCCTGTAGGTTAACGACTTGAAGACTTCATTGGGATTGTGAAGCCAGACCCAACTATTTTCTCTATAGTTGCGTGTTCTGATCTTGCTGTTTCCTATCGTGATTGAGCACTATCTTCTCTAAGATTTGCTCGATATTTAATCTCCGATAGGTAAGATAAAAGTAGTCACAAACATCTTCGTCACATCGTTTGTGATTCCATAATATCTTGTTTCGCTACCATACGATTAAGATTATTGTGAGTTGATTGATATTACTAGGATGTTCTTTGGGAATATAAGTCCGATGTATCAATTGGTTCATGTTCACCTTGATTTATCAAAAGACGGAACAAAACTTCTAGGTATTTCTGTGGGAGACAGATTTATCTATTCAATAGACTTTTCTGTGTGAGACAGATTGGTTTATCAAGTCTTCGACTTTGGGTCGTAGCAACTCCTAGTTGTGGGTGAGATCAGCTAAGGGAATCAAGTGTGTAGAGTCTTGCTGGGATTCAGAGACGTTAGGAACGCGACTGCACCTTGATCAGTGTGAAATTGGTTAGGGCTCAACTACATTCCAGTCCGAAGTTAACTTGGAGTAGGCTAGTGTCTGTAGCGGCTTAATACAGCGTGGTTTTCAAATCTGGACTAGGTCCTGGGGTTTTCTGCATTTGCGGTTTCCTCGTTAACAAAATTTCTGGTGTCTGTGTTATTTCTGTGCCGCATTATATTTGTTTATTTAATTGAAATATCACAGGTTGTGCGTAGTTCAATCTGACTGTCTAGTTGATTCTCTTGGAATTATATTGGAGTTTGTCCATACAGATTGCCTAAACGAAATATTGGGTGAGGTTGTTAGACCCTCGCTTTTTCAAAGTTGATGATACAGTGCGTCGCTGCATTGTAAGGGTTTTCTTTATTCCTTCAAATTGCAATTTTTGAAGCAAAAGTTGTTAGGCAATTAGTATGTCTGTCGTTAGCACGACTGGTATGGACTATCGTGGCATCAACAAAATGGGTTAGTAACTTTTGCGCTTCGGATCTATATGGATCAAGCGTCACTTCCTTGGAATAATATATCATATTCATCTGGTTGACCAATAATTTTTAATCGCCTCTTATTTCCAGATGATTGCTCCAGCTTGCTTTGCTAGTGATAATCCTAACAAGAAAGCCTCATATTCCGTTGAGTTGTTACTACACTGGAAATCTATTTTGAATGAGTGTGAGAAAACTTTGCCAACTGGGGATACTAAGACTACCCTTGATCATCCGGTGTTGTTGCTAGATGTAGCAGAACCATCTAAGTACAACAACCATGTTTCTTCTTTGATAACGAGGACTTCTGGAAATTCTTATGGTATATCTTCGTGTAATATGGTTACTTCTTCTCCTGGGAATTCTGCGACTAGGTCTGCCACTGCTTGTTCCTTTATCTCCTTTGGAAAAATACATGTTATGTCGAACTCTGATAGCCACTTTGTTGGTTTTCATATCAGAGATGGTTTTGATAGTAAAATTTTTAGCGATCAATACCACTCTATTTGATAGGAAATAATGTCTGAACTTCTAGATAGCATGGACTAACGCTAAGCATACTCTTTCAGCCTTAGGGTATCTAAGCTCGGCATCTCTTAATGTACGACTGAAGTAGTAGATAGGAAATTCGACTCCTTCATCATATTCCTAAGCAAAAAAAGCTCCGACGACGACGTTACTGGAAGACGCTAAGCATGGCAGGTGATAATAATATTTTTTGGACCCTCTGAAAGGATTCTTGTTGAGCAGATGACTAAACAAAATATTATAATTTCATCAACAAAGGAGTAAATGAATCCACAAATTGAGACAGTCCAAGAATGAAACGACGATTATAATTCTTTTTGCCCAGCTTGTGTTTTACCTAGATCAACCTTGATTCTTTCTTCGGTCACTTGAAACCCTAGAAATTTTCCAGAAGAAACGCCAAAAGCGCACTTTAAAGGATTCGATTTCAATTTATATTCTCGATATCTCTGAAAGACTTGTCGTAGGACGCCCACATGTGATGCTCGAGTTTTTGATTTAAAAACCACATTATCGACATAGTCTTATACTTGCTTGTGAATCATATCATGGAATATTCCTATCATGGCTTGTTGGTAAGTAGCGCCTGCATTCTTCAAACCAAAATGCAACATAGTATCATAGAAAATTGTGATTGGAATCCGGAATGCAGACTTATTAGCATCATGTTCGTATATCTTGAATTGGTTATGACCGCAATAACCATACATAATGAGAACATGCGATGGCCACTAACTGCATTTACAAGCATATCGATGTTAGAAACAGATAAATCAATTTTAGGGCAACATTTAATGAGATTTCTAAAATCTACAAAACACCTAATTTTACCATCTTCTTCTTCACCGTAACAACATTTTCCCATGTAGGATGTTGGATCGGGTTGATGAATCCAGTTGCTAGCAGTTTCTGAATTCTGAATTTGATCTGCTCCTCAACTTCATTCTTGAATTGTCTTGCTGGTTATTTGACGGGTTTGGAACCGGGGATGATGCGTAGATAATGAGTGACCAATTTGTCATCAAGACCTGGCATTTCTTCATAAGTCTAGGCGAATATATCTTGGTCTAACTTCAGGAGACTCACCATCTCTGCTCGTTCCTCTAGTGAAAAAGCGGAATTAATGAAGATGGGTGTTGGAGCTTCATCTGCTCTAGTGTTGATAGACTCAAGCATATCAATCGTGAAAATAGTGTCATCTTGCAGTTGTTGTTGAGCGTCTTGGACTTCCTCACATGACATTTCATTATGATAGCATTCTTCTAGGTGGGAAGATCTTCAAATTATCTCCCATGTTAATTGATAATCTCGACGTTGAAAGTAGATGACTCTCCCTTCTGTGTAGTAATTGGTCACGAAATTAGGCCCTCTCTTAGTATGAGAATGAGTTGGGACTTTAGCAGGATAACACTTGAGAGGCTTGAAAGGCAGAGGTGGCTTTGGAGGTTTGATCTCCACCGCATGCATTGTGGATGACAGTCTTTCAGCTTTCTGAATCGATGCCCAATTATGGAGTTGTGTACTGTAGATCCTGCTTGGTGGATTGGGTATGTCGTTTCAAAGATCGAAGAACTCATCATCGTAAACAGGGGAATACGGATACGAAGACGATACGATGTAGACGATTTTTCATTGAATAAGGTTTTCATACATTGATGATAAGTTGAGGGAATGACTTTGTTATCATGAATCCACAATCATCCCAGTATCATGTGATATTCGGGCTACTTCTCAATTAAATTTGACTGTTGAATGAATAGATCCCACCTTCAAATCTAAGTGAAAAAAATGGGGGTCTAATAACCACACCCAATATTTCATTCGACAATCTATATGGACTAACTCCAATATAATTCTAAGAGAATCAACTTGACAGCCAGACTCAATCAAGGAAATATATCCAAGAGTTATATCTTTGTTTCTCAATGTAAACCGCTACAGACACTAGCCTACTACAAGTTAACTTTGGACTGGAATGTAGTTGATCCCTAACCAAGTCTCATACCGATTAAGGTATAATCGCGTTCCTTACGTCTCTGAATCCCAGCAGGACTCTACACACTTGATTCCCTTAGCTGATCTCACCCACAACTAAGAGTTTCTACGACCCAAATTCGAAGACTTTATAAACAAATCTGTCTCCCACATAAAAGTCTATTCTGATAGATAAATCTGTCTCCCACAGATATATCTATGAAGTTTTTGTTCCGTCTTTTGATAAATCAAGGTGAACAGGAACCAATTGTTAATCTGGTCTTATATTCCCGAAGAACAGCCTAAAAATATCAATAAACTCAACATAACTTAACTATTTGGTAGTTGAAAAAGCGGGGGTACAACAACCACACCCAATAATTCGTTTGACAATCTGAATAGACAAACTCCAATATACTTTCAAGAGAATCAACTAGATAGTCAGACTCAATCTAGAGAAAAGTATATCAAAGAGTTTTATATCTCTATCTCTTAATTCAATCCGTAATCAGCAAAGAGGAATTTGCGAGCCCGATTATATATAAGAGGAATAACTTGAACGGTACCAAAGACCAATGTTCAAGGATCAATCAATTTCAATCAACAACCAAAGGTTGGATTTCCAAATTGATCGATTTAACGCACAACCTGTGATATTTCAATTATATAACAAAATATAATGCATAAAAGAAATAACACAAACACCATAATTTTGTTAACGAGGAAAACCGCAAATGCAGAAAAACCCCAGGACCTAGTCCAGATTTGAACACCATACTATATTAAGCCGCTACAGACACTAGCCTACTACCAATGAACTTCGGACTGGACTGTAGTTGAAACCTAATCAATCTCACACTGATTCAAGGTACAGTTGCGCTCCTTACGTCTCTGATCCTAGCATGATACTACGCACTTGATTCCCTTAGATGATCTCACCCACAACTAAGAGTTGCTACGACCCAAAGTTGAAAACTTGATAAACAAATCTATCTCACACAGAAAAGTCTATTGGAATAGATAAATCTTTCTCCCACAGAAATACCTACGAGTTTTGTTCCGTCTTTTGATAAATCAAGGTGCAAAAGAACCAATTGATTAACCGGTCTTATATCCCCGAAGAACATCCTAGTATTATCAATCACCTCACAATAATCTTAATCGTATGGTAGCGAAACAAGATATTGTGGAATCACAAACGATGAGACGAAAATGTTTGTGACTACTTTTTATCTTGCAAATCGGAGAATAAATCTCTAGCCAATCTTAAAGAAGATAGTACTCAAATACGATAGAAACAACAAGATCATATCACGCAACTACATAGAAAATAGTTGGGTATGGCTTCACAATCCCGATGAAGTCTTTAAGTCGTTAACCTACAGGGTTTCGTGAAAAACCTAAGGTTAAAGGAGAATCGACTCTAGCTTATATACCTAGTATCACACAGGAGGTGTGGGGATTAGGTTTCCCAGTTGCTAGAGTTCTCTTTTATATAATTTTCAAATCAGCGTTTACAATCTAAGTTACCTTGGTAACAAAGCATTAAATATTCACCGTTAGATGAAAACCTGATTAGATTCAAGCTAATATCTTTCAACCGTTAGATCGAACTTATCTTGTATACACAAATGAAATGTACCCTCATTTAGGTTTATGTAACCGTACCTAAACGTGTACACTATGTTGGCTACCCCGTAGTTAACCGAGGTTAGCTATATGAACACTCTCATATCAACAATATTCATCTTAACCATAACTAGTTCAAATGACTCAAATGAAACTAGTAAAAGACTTGTTCAATTGTTATATTCTCATAGAAGTATGCAAAAACACAATCGAAGCAAAATTGGTTGATTCACTCGAATCAATTCATGAACATTATAGCCACGGTTTGAAAAGTATGCATTCCTTAATATATAAATGTATTAATTCATGAACAAACAAATTCTAGAACTTTAACCACTCAAGTATGCAAACGGGTACGCATACTTAAGTAGCCGGTCTGATTTTGGGTTCGCCAGTATGCGAACGGGTACGCATACTTAAGTACACTTCCAAAACCCTGTAGAAATTCCCGGACCTATACCTTACGCAAGTATGCGTACCGGTATGTGTACTTGGTACACGGAATTTCACAACTACAAGTACGCATACGGGTATGCATACTTTAGTTCCGGTCATGGATCACATACATGCAAGAATGCACACTATGTTTATAATCCAATGCTGGTTAAGTATTCTAAACTCTATTTCAATCATTGAAACTTTCTTAGAGGATGACAATAGCCGTTTTCACACACTATTAGCATCAAAGCAATTTTCAAGATATTGAAATAATCATAACGAAATATTCCAAGCCTACATCAAATGATTGTATCACACAAACCATGTAAGATATTACTCGGAGATTTTCACATGATCATCGTTTGACTTTCGTCAAGAATATAAGATGAACTTGGTTGAAGTAAAAGCTTACCAACACATATTCCGATAAATATGTAAGCGAGTTAATCTCAGCTCGAAATCTCAAATGTGTATAATCGAAAACCATAAACGACCTTTGTCTCAATATAGGAGATAGAGTAGAAATAGACTTTCCAAGTGATAGATGAGTTTTAGGCTCCACATACCATTTGTTGATGAAGTTCCACAAGCTCGCCTTAGTAGTTTTTCGTCTTCAATTTGATGAACGCCGTGAAGTCTAATGCTTAACTACACAATCTATCCTAGTCCGAGACATCACTATAAGTAGACTAGAAATCAAGACTTATAGTTTTGATCACTAACATTGACAAACAAGCTTGAGATAGCAACGCTTGCGAGTTCGACCGAGCAGTTCTCTAACAATCTCCCCCTTTGTCAATTTTAGTGACAAAACTATCAATACATATGGATTACAAAATAAATAAACTTTGTAGCTTATCATTAAAATGCTTGATCTCCTTGGTACTTCAACGTTACTCGAAATCTTCGTCACTTCCAAGTATTCCAATGATTCCAAATGTGTTCAATTCTGCATCATTGTTGTTGAAGATCCGTAGCAATAACAATGAGAAAACAGTTTCTCTCAATCATTGTTATACAGTGTCATAGTATCATTATACAACATCAAAGTCCAATTGTATCACAACTTTGACAACAATACTATGGTGATATGTATCACTCCCCCTTAGTCAATACTTCATCTCACATGAAAACCACTCCCCCTTACATAATGAACCGTAAACCAAATGTATTTGTAGTGTGAACTA
Organism: Papaver atlanticum; assembly: GCA_023531105.1. Taxonomy (NCBI): domain Eukaryota; kingdom Viridiplantae; phylum Streptophyta; class Magnoliopsida; order Ranunculales; family Papaveraceae; genus Papaver; species Papaver atlanticum. The sequence continues at coordinate 3,268,975 of JAJJMB010014612.1, read as the reverse complement.
CACATTAATCCTCCTCCTTTTTGTCAATAAAAATTTGCAAAGGTACGAAAACTAGTGGGATTCTCATGAAATTTCCATTGAGATACTTCAAGACCAAAAGAGAATAACATATCAACTTGTTTAGATACCATCAAATAACCGAAACTAAATGCATTCATCAAGGAGTTTATAAAGATACAAGATAACCCTTACAATATTCCACAGCCACACTCCCCACAAAGATTTGGCAATTAAGCACAAGTTCAATTAAGAACTCTCCCTCATAAAATGTCATTCCCGAAAGAACAACAAGAACGACCTTAGTTTTAAGAGAAAATAAGGATTTCTCTGGACACTAACAAATCACATGAAACATGAATTTGTATCCAAAAATCTCAATTGAATTAACCACAAGGAAAATGATCAATTCAAACGGTCATGCTCAACATAAGAGAACTTACGGAGCAACACAGTATATACACAAAGATGTGGATCAGGGAAAGACCAATACCGCGGAATAATCAAAGAATCATTCTATTTTTCATCACTATTTTCACAATGACATATAATAGACTTAATCTTTGTAAAAAAAAGTTTATCCTTCCTCCCATCAATATTTGCACAATGACATAAAAGGCTTAACTTTTGTAGTCAAAAGTTCATTCTATCTTTTATCAATACTTTCATACCGACATATAATAGAGTTAACTTTTGAACAAATATGGGACAGTCAAGGTTCACGGACGTAAACAACATATCCCATAACAATTTGAAATATATAAAACCATAAAGATTAATACTGCAAAAATCATCTTCCAAATCAACTTTAGAATTTAAACAAATAAATCTAAAAATATTGCAAGTTTAAAACGTTGGCAATAGCTATGTGTACTCACAATAATGGCTATTCCAACCCATAGTTATCCTTCTTAAAAATACAATGATAAATTCTCATAAGAAGTTTACTAGATTTTGAGATCTCTGAAAAATTCTTTATCGTCCCCGAACTCCTTGTCGTCAACAGCCATGGGAACATAAGGTTCATGAACAAAGGAGTCGATTCCAACAAACCTTTTGAACTGATGTCCAACCAGGGTCTTCTGAATTTCAAGAGTTCTCAAAGTAATAACCTTTATTTCCTGAATCTCCTTCCTTGTTTCCTTCAACTCTTCAAGAACACCAGAAAACTTCTGAGAATTTGAAGGAACAACTCTTGGTTTCCTCACATTCCTTCATTTTCTTTTCAAAGTTGGAGGTAACGGAGATTTATGTTTTTACTTCATGATTGATGTCTTAACAATCATATTAACATATTTTCCATCAGAAGACATAATGCTTGGAGTATCCATACGAGAATTGTGAGAGGAAATCACAAGATAGTCTCAACAAGCAGTCTTATGATAAAAAAGAGTTTCAAGTGAAGGAAAAAGGAATGTAGGGTTACGGAACTTTTAAACACACAAGTTCATGCACGCACAACTCTCAACCCTAAAAAGGGAAGAATTGTTGAGAATAACCCTCTTTTATTGATTAAACGGGGAAATCCTTTCCAATATCAATTAGATATGAAAGGAAGCACGAATTCCAGACTTGCAAAGCTCAATAGAGCAAAAAAGGAAAAACAGAAAATCAAAACAATCTAAAACAATTTTCTTTTCCTAAAGCCTGAGGTGTGCATAATCTTGTCTCTTTTGATCAGGCACATGAGACAAGATGCACTAACCAACACAATTAAGTTGTGCTGGGGTCAACAATGATCTGTCCACCACAACCCTTTTGATAGGAATTCAAAGAGCCCTGTTTCTCAGAGTGTTTAGACCATAAATTTCTCTCTAATGATCTAGTCTTCTTTTTTTTTAAACTAACTTCTTTAACGAAGAGATACGTTTACATACCTCAGATTTTTGAACAAGTTTGAGCTTGTTTGCTAATCGATTCGCTCTTCGTTGAAGTTTGTTGACATATATAATTTTGTGTTTGTACTTGAAACACTTTGAAAGTTCATGACCTTTGAGAGAACAATAAGAGCATGTCAACACAGAAGATGATTCAGACGCCCGAGATGTGTAGGCATCTAGACACATAGTGGAACCTAAAAAACAGAAAAAGAGTTTCCAGTAGAAACAGATAGATCCATTTTATCTTCCAGATCGGTTGAGATTTCCTCTGAAAGAATATCAAGATTGATGTATGTATTGCTACAATTTTTTAGATCAATATTTTCACAAAGAAGTGCAACACTTGACTTTTCGTCTTCATTAGAATCATAGTTGTCAGATATTTCATCAAGAGTTGCAGCAAGACCTTTGTTCCCAGTGTATTTTTTTACGATTTGGACACTCATTTGCAAATTGACCAAAACCTTTACACTTAAAGCACTGTGGCATATCCTCGTCATCAATCTCATCAATAGCCCTGTTTTTAGGAGGTACACGATTATGAGGTTTAACTGATGACTTAGGTTTATCTCTGGAGAACCGTTTACTTCTCTTCAAAAGAAGATCTCTAAACTGTCTTGTGATCAAGGAGACTGACTTATCAAGATCTTCATCCGATGAATCATCCTCAGTAAGATCATCTTCAAAGATGTAAACACTTTTACTTTTTTCAAGTAATTTAATATTCTTTTGTGCTTTGAAGGCAACATCCTTTCCGGATTTGGATGTATGCTCATGATTAACTTCCCAACCAGAATATTTCTGAAAAGAGTTGCAAGGTTATTACCTTCAACGATGGCAGCAATCTGAGAATTTTCATCACAATGTCCTTTTCAGGAATATCCTTACCCAACGCAAAAGATGCATTAACAATTTCAGACACTTTGTGATTAAACTCATCAAATGAATCATCATCTGCCATACGAAGGTTTTCCCAATCGGAATTTAGGTTTTGAAGTCTATCTTCCTTTTCACAGGTATTCCCTTCAAATACGGTTTCTAAGATATCCCAAGCATCTTTAGACTTTGTGCAAGTAGTCACATGATGCTGGAGCTCTGATGTAATGGCATGAATGATAGATTTAGCCCATCAGAATTTTGCTTTGCAGCAAAAATCTCGGCAGCATCATATCTACCAATATCCTTTGGAACTGTTACATCGCCTTTTGTAACAACCGGAGGATTATAGCCATTAACTACATAAACCCATGATTGAAAATCACGCGCTTGAAGAAAGGCACGCATAGAAATTTTTCACCATAAGTAATTTGAGCCATCGAAGACTGGTGGTACGTTTAAAGAGATAGCACCTCTGTCTATATTCAGAACGCTACAAACACAGACTTGTAAGGTCTTTAACGTGTTTTCCTGCTCTGATACCAATTGAAAAAGCGGGGGTACAACAACCACACCCAATAATTCGTTTGGCAATCTGAATAGACAAACTACAATATACTTTCAAGAGAATCAACTAGACAGTCAGACTCAATCTAGAGAAAGTATATCAAAGAGTTTTATATCTCTATCTCTTAATTCAATCCGCAATCAACAAATAGGAATTTTTGAGCCCGATTGAATATAAGAGGAATAACTTGAACGGTACCAAAGACCAATGTTTAAGGATCAATCAATTTCAATCAACAACCAAAGGTTGGATTTCCCAATTGATCGATTCAACGCACAACCTGTGATATTTCAATTATATAACAAAATATAATGCGGAAAATAAATAACACAGACACCAGAATTTTGTTAACGAGGAAAACCGCAAATGCAGAAAAACCCCGGGACCTAGTCCAGATTTGAACACAACACTATATTAGGCCGTTACAGACACTAGCCTACTACCAATGAACTTTGGACTGGACTGTAGTTTAAACCTTATCAATCTCACACTGATTTAAGGTACAGTTGCGCTCCTTATGTCTTTGATCCCAGTAGGATACTACGCACTTGATTCCCTTAGATGATCTCACCCACAACTAAGAGTTGCTACGACCCAAAGTTGAAGACTTGATAATCAAATATGACTCACACAGAAAAGTCTATTGGAATAGATAAATCTGTCTCCCACAGAAATACCTACGAGTTTTGTTCCGTCTTTTGATAAATCAAGGTGCACATTAACCAATTGATAAACCGGACTTATATTCCCAAAGAACAGCCTAGTATTATCAATCACCTCACAATAAACTTAATCGTATGGTAGCGAAACAAGATATTATAGAATCACAAATGATGAGACGAAGATGTTTGTGACTACTTTTTATCTTGCCTATCGGAGAATAAATCTCGAGCAAATCTTAAAGAAGATAGTACTAAAATAAGATAGATACAACAAGATCAGATCATGTAACTACAGAGAAAATAGTTGGGTCTGACTTCAAAATCCCAGTGAAGTCTTTAAGTCGTTAACCTACAGGGTTTCGTGAAAAACCTAAGGTTAAAGGAGAATCGACTCTAGCTTATATAACTAGTATCACGCAGGAGGTGTGGGGATTAGGTTTCCCAGTTGCTAGAGTTCTCCTTTATATAGTTTTCAAATCAGCGTTTGCAATCTAAGTTACCTTGGTAACAAAGCATTCAATATTCACCGTTAGATGAAAACCTAATTTGATTCAAGCTAATATCTTTCAACCGTTTGATCGAACTTAGCTTGTTATATATAAATGAAATGTACCCCCATTTAGGTTTATGTAACCGTACCTAAACGTGTACACCATGTTGGCTCAACCGTAGTTAACTGAGGTTAGCTATATGAACACTCTCATATCAACCATATTCATCTTAACCATAACTAGTTCAAATGACTCAAATGAAACTAGTTAAAGAGTTGTTCAATTGCTATATTCTCATAGAAGTATACAAGAACACAATCGAAGAAAAATTGGTTTGATTCACAAATCAATTCATGAACATTATAGCCACGATTTGCAAAGAATGCATTCCTTAATATGTAAATGTATTAGTTCCTGAACTAACCAATTCTAGAACTTTAACCACTCAAGTATGCAAACGAGTACGCATACTTAAGTAGCCGGTCTGAGTTTGGGTTCGCCAGTATGCGAACGGGTACGCATACTTAAGTACACTTCCAAAACCCAGCATAAATTCCCGGACCTATACCTTACGCAAGTATGCGTACCGGTATGTGTACTTGGTACACGTAATTTCACAACTATAAGTACGCATACGGGTATGCATACTTTAGTTCCGGTCATGGATCACATACATGCAAGAATGCACACTATGTTTATAATCCAATGATGGTTAAGTATTCTAAACTCTATTTCAATCATTGAAACTTTCTTAGAGGATGACAATAGCCGTTTTCACACACTATTAGCATCAAAGCAATTTTCAAGATATTGAAATAATCATAACGAAATATTCCAAGCCTACATCAAATGATTGTATATAACAAACCATGTAAGATGTTACTCGGCGATTTTCACATGATCATCTTTTGACTTTCGTCAAGAATATAAGATGAACTTGGTTGAAGCAAAAGCTTACCAACACATATTCCGATAAATATGTAAGCGAGTTAATCTCAGCTCGAAATCTCAAATGTGTATAATCGAAAACCATAAACGACCTTTGTCTCAATATAAGAGATAGGGTAGAAATAGACTTTCCAAGTGATAGATGAGTTTTAGTCTCCATATACCTTTTGTTGATGAAGTTCCACAAGATCGCCTTAGTAATTCTTCGTCTTCAATTTGATGAACGTCGTGAAGTCTAATGCTCAACTACACAATCTATCCTAGTCCGAGACATCACTATAAGTAGACTAGAAATCAAGACTTATAGTTTTTATCACTAACATTGACAAACAAGCTTGAGATAGTAACGCTTGCGAGTTCGACCGAGCAGTGCTATAACAGTAGTAGAACAAGTTATTGTGGAATCACAAAGAATGAGACGAAGAGATTTGTGATTACATTTTATATCTTACCTATTGGAGATAAATCTCGAGTAAATATTAGAGAAGATAGTACTCAATACGATAGAACAAGTAAGAATAGAACACTCAACTACAGAGAAAATAGTTGGGTCTGGCTTCAGAATCCCAATGAAGTCTTTAAGTCGTTAACCTATAATGGTTTTGGGAAAAACCTATGTTAAAGGAGAATCGACTCTAGTCGCAACTAGTATCACATAGGAGGTGTGGGGATTAGGTTTTCCAGTTGCTAGAGTTGTCCCTTATATAGCCTTCATATCAGGGTTTGATAGCTTTGAAACAAAGAAATCAATATTCACTGTTAGATGAAAACCTGATTTAAGATTCAAGCTAAGTTTGCTTAAAACCAAAGCAATATCTCTCCGTAGTTAGATGGTTTTAGATTGTTACACAAAAATGAAATATACCTTCATTTAGATATGGATAACCGTACCTAAACGTGTATATTGAGTTGGCTCAATAACAGTTAACCTAAGTTAGCCATATGAACACTTTTATGTTAACCACATTCATCTAACACTTCTAGATCAAATGATAATCAAATGAATCTAATTGTATTACTCATAGAGTTGTCCAATTGTTTATATTCTCATAGAAGTATACAAGACACAATTGAAACAAAATCGGATTGATTCAAAAGAATCAGTTCATGAACATTTAGCCATGCTTGGCAAAGATTGCATTCCTTAATTTATAAATGTATTTGTTCATGAGTATGAAATCATACTTAGAACTTAAACCAACTCAGTTTGCAAAAAGGTACGCAAACTAGAGTTCCGGACTTCGGTCACGTCCGACAGTTCGCAAACAGGTATGCATACTTTCGTACCGGACCTAACTCAGATTAAATCGTTCGCCTACTGGTACGCAAACTTGGTTCCCGGACTTTGACAGCTAAAACCGTTCGCATACTGATATGCAACCTTGGTTTTCGGACCCGGATCATATTACAACAGTTTGCATACTGGTATGCATACCGTGCTATATCCAGAATATGGTTATTTGTTCTAAACTCCCATTTCAATCATTGAAATATCCTTAGAAGATGACAATAACTGTCTCACACAAACTATTAGCTTATAAGTAATTTTCAAGTGATCGAATGATCAATACGAAACATTCTGAGTCTACATCAAATGACTGTCTCACACAAATCATGTAAGATGTTTCAAGGAAATTTTCACATGATCATCTTTTGACTCATTATTCAGTTTCCAACAAATAAATTATTTACCAACTAAACTCGTCAAGACTAATGATGAACGTAGTTAAAGCAAAAAGCTTTCCAACACATATTTCGATAAAGATATAAGCGAGTTAAACTCATCTCGAAATATCAAATGTGTATAATGTAAAAGTCTATATAACTATACGACTTAGTCTCAATAGGAGATAGAATAGAATAGACTTCTGAGTGATAGATAAGTTTTAGTCTCCACATACCTTTTGTTGATAAAGTTCCTCCAAGCTCTCCTCAGTAGATCTTCGTCTTCAATTGATGAACGTCATGAAGTCTAAAGCTCAACTACACATTTTATCCTAATTCGAGACATAGCTATAAGTAGATTAGAAACCAAGACTTATAGTTTTGATCACCTAAACTTGACAAACAAGCTTGAGATAGCAACACTTGCGAGTTCGACCGAGCAGTGCTCTAACACTAAGTAAGTGTACTTATATGGGTTTGTCAGGTTTCCTTCAAACTCTTTCATCATAGTCGGACAATAGACAATCTTGCTTTATTGAACCCTGTCCTGAGAGTCTTGAGATGAAATTTAGCATCGCACCTGTGTCGACGAGAGCCCTTTTGAATTAGAAAATTTTAATATGAGAAGTCACGTATAAGGCTCGATTATGTCTCTCCTCTACCATCATGTTTTCTTCGGTGAAAGTGGCGTTGTTTATGGAAGGACCAGATACCATTGATACTTACGAGACTTCTGATAGAGTCAGGTATGTATCTAAGGCTCTGTGTGAACAAATGTGTCAATATGTTAAACTCAGGAAAAATTCAGTAGTTCGCATAGCATTTTGATGAGGGACGTCAGTGGAGGAATTTATCTCTGGTGATGGAAGCTCTGGATTTTGCTTAGAAACGCCGCCTAACCCGCTGTTAATTTCTCAAAAAGAGAGAATAAGTTCATTATTGCTTCCTTAAGCCTTGCTAAAAAAATAAATCATGAGGTTATGTCTTCGTGCCAGCTCGATCAAGGTTAGAATTTCACCTTTGGAAAGGGGAGGGTTGGTAAGCATGATGAACATCACCATTTGAAAGATTGTTATTGGAATTGGAAATAGTTGAATTTGATGTAAGACCGACCATTTTTGAAGGATTGATTTTGCAACCGAGATATTAATCTCACACCATGGTTTTGTGGGTAAAAAAAATACTGGTTAAAGTGTAATATGGTGATGTAGGCAGATGCTAGACGAAGCAAATCATCTAAAACCTTTAAACAGATGAACTGCATGGGATTGTTTTGAGTTTGAGAGACCAATCTGTAAGAAATGGTCATTCCAAATTCAATTTGGTCATAATGATAGGAAAAAGGTCGATCTATAGGGAGGGAAGATGAGAAGGTGTCGAGATCAATGGATTGAATTACAAATGCGTTGAATCGCTTTGAAAACGATTTCTCTGAGTTAGATTAATAAACACATTTTTGTGTCTGATTTGTCTGGATTTTATATATTGATAGTGCTCATTTTTGTACTTATTATGGTGTTTTATGTGTGTGTACGTATTTTGGGGAAATAAACATTTTAGGAAAATTGGCTCGAAAAGTGTTAAAGACATCCTAATTTTGGATAAAGGCACCTTCAGGACATGTGCTAAATACATCCCAGCCGAGAATAGGGGGATGCCAGTCTTCTTACCAAAATCGAATTTCAAATTGGCGGGAAAATGGTGTAAGTGCAGGCATAATTAGGGTTGAAGATTTGGTGATATTCAATCGCTGATTTTCATAGGTTATACATGATATGGGTATACAATGATGATATGGGTGTTTGATTGGGCTGAAATTGGTTGGATAATCGGGTTTATGGAAAACAGATGAGTCGAATTTCAGGTGTCTTTGTTGGTTCGATTTTTTGGAATTTCTGTGAAATTTAAGGGAAGATACATTTTCCTAAAGATTCATATATATCTTGTATAGAGTTTGGAAAGAATTGGACATCTCATAAATGCGTAAATCAGTCGGCAAGGAGATTATTGTCGTGACTTGCACGGAAAAAAAATTAATCGGGTTTCTAGGGTTGTTGAGGTGTATAAATAGGTTGGTTCGAGCCCTGAGAAGGTTATCCAAGTTCAAAGAAAGTTTCGGGAAGTTTGGAAGACCATAGAGGAAGTAACCGAGAGTTGCAAGAAATTATTTATGCTGCTGCTTTGCTGAAGAACACGTAGAACAAAGACTCAGAAGAACAGTCGTTTATAAAACTTTCATCTTTTCTTTCAAATACTGTTGCGTCTACGATACATAACTTTTATGGTTTCTTTTGTAATAGTGAGTTTTTCAACACTTATATACGTTGCAAAATGATTGTATTAGCACTTTTACCTCTTTTCATACACTTTTGAGTTATGAACCATTATTTCGAGCAAGTGATTAATGTGAGGAGCTAAACCCCTTAGCTGGGGCGACGGAGGAAGCCATTATTCCAAGAAAAGTGGTATATTTTTATTTTTAATGATTTTCGCAATTTGTTTTATGATTATATGCCTTGAATAAATATTATTAAGCAGTTGTGATTTCTTTTGATAGAGCATGTTTAGCCGATGGTTTTTGATGTTATATGCTTTTGATTTACAATTGTTACTTTGAAAATCTACTTTTGCAACAAATTAGAATCACTTTAAACATAAAGAATTGCATGAATATTTATTAGATTGAACCACTCAATTGGTTAATGGTAGAATCGTGAGTCTCAGTGTTTTTTATAATCTTGATAACAACTTATTCTTGAGTTTTCTAGTTTAATTTGAGTCTTAAAAATTCTCTCACAAGTCTGAGAGAAACGAATCTATTCTCATCACTTTAAAAACTACATCAATTTTTGCCGCCGCCGTCGTAGACTTATTTTTAGGTTTAGGGTTTTAGATTTATTTTAGGTTTTTGTTTTTATTTTTTATTTTTAAAAAGAAGACAATTTTATTTATTCATCAGGAGAGGAAGAAATACAAGAGTTAGATGGAAGCCTAGCAACATGCTGGGCTCCAAGAAGTTGGGTATTAAAGACTTGTAGTCAAAGAGAAGCGAAAAGAACGAAAAAGAGGACGAAGATTTTATTTTAGTTTTATTAAATTTTATTTTTTTAGGTTTTATTTATATTTTGTTACAGGGCCTACGGCCCATGGATGTGCGGTCCATCCAGTTACCCCTTTATATTCATATACTGTAACCTATGTAATAGAACTACTAATCTCTCTAATACGATGTTTCTTCTTCTTGTCTCTACATCTCCTTCCTTCACCTCTGATTCTCCTCAATCACGTTATCATGCACGAAGCTATACCGCAGAGCTATATTGGATTGGTTAATTTTTTCTTCTACATATGGATTATGGTCGAGCTAATATCGAAATTGATGGAATCAAATCAGCTAAGTTGGATCTATTTTGTCTTATATTTTTTTTTCCATGATTGATTAAAAAACAATATATTTTTTTTCCATGATTTATTTTGTTCAAATAAAAAATCCATGATCTATCTTGTTCAAATCAACTAATGTAAAAATTGTGTTTTGAATCTTGATGATAGTTTTGATAGTGGTAAGAATGAGTTCGTAAGACTTGTGAAAGCAATTGAATTTAGATTTATTTAAACTAAAAGTAGAGAAAATTTAAATCCAAAATTGTTTTTTTTTTTAGAGTGGAAATAACCAAGACACTAGATTCCACTATTACACATGAATAAATGATGATAAAAATTCCAAAACTCTAATTATTTTTAAAATCTCTTTTTTTTAATTCACAAATTATCAAGCATATTCTCAAACATTAATTGTATCCCTTAAGCATAGATTATCTAACCAAAGCATAACCTATCTAATTGAATCACAACTAATTAGGAAAAATTATGCAAACAATTAAAATTCTACAAAGTAGTGATTGAGTGAATTATAAAATACAAATTAGAGAAAAATAGAATAGTTACCAATTATTCATGCATAAATAGCTTCCTCCGTGCCTTGATTACGCGAGAATTATCTCATCATTATCATGGAAACATGCTCAAAATTCATCTTTATTAATGCTCAAAAATGGTTCACAAATGATGAAATGGGAGAAAAATGAATAAAATCGGGTTTTGTAACACTTATATTTGTTACAAAATCAATTGTTACAGAAAACGATAAAGGAATACCGTCACTGGCACTGTTGAAGAACGACGGTCTTTAAGGGTCTTATGTTCTTCGTACCTTCTTCACCAGCATAAAAATTGTTTTTCCTGCAACTTCGATTTTCCGATTCTGTGCTGCTCCCAACTGCTCCCAATTCTCTCTACGCCTTTCCTTTACATCCCATAAGCTATTTATAACCCAGAAGCACCTCCAAATCTCGCCAATTACTCCTCAAAATCATCACAGTAAAGGAATATTATTCTCGGGAATAATTTCTTATTTTCTTTCTCTGCATGCGCTAAATTGCTTTTGTCATGCGTCTCTGAGCTGTTATTCCTTCCAAGATAAAGAAAAAACTCTAGCAGAGAAGATATCCTCCCTCTTTGATTCACAAACATTCCATTTCCAGCCCGAGATAAAAATCTTCCCCTGTTTGATGAGATTCTGTGATTTAATCAAAATGAATGCACTTACCACCCTTGTTGTGATCTAACAGGTTGGTATATATCCGAAGCAAGATGAAAATCCGACTAAAATATCAAACACAAAGTACGCAGGAACTGGAAATTTGAATCCAGAATTCCCGCCAAAATTTTCTTTTTTAAACGATGAGGGTGAAGTGCCCTGAATCCAAAACGCGGGTTCCTTTAACAGCTCGACTGCCTTGGGGGCGCCCTTATCCATTTTTAGGGTGCCTTTAGTAATTTTGGTGGGTTCCTTTAACACTTTTTCTGGGGTGTTTTCAACATTTTTTCGGGGTTCCTCCGGTGTATTTCTGGGGTGCTTCCGGTGCATTTCTGGGGTGCCTTTAGTACTCTATCCTGGGGTGTAAAACACCACTTTACGAGCCAATTTCGTCGCAAGAGCTTATTTCTCTAAAAATACCTACAAAGACATAAAACACCATAATAAGTACAAAAATGGGTACTAATAATATATACAATAGAGATGAAAATAGACACATAAATGCGTCTATCAAATCTATTATATACTATACCATGATCCATGATATATATATATATATATATATTGTAATAATATATTCATTCATATAAGATGATAAAATGATTGATATATAATATGTGAATCATATATTGGCGTGAAGATTGATTCCAATCTTCTTCTGTTACTGTACCTCTTTTTTTTTTCTGCGGCAGTTGAATCTCCCAATTCTCTCGTCCGCTTGGAAGAAGAAATTAGGTCTAGCCGGTCCAGCCAGCCCGGTCCATCCTGTTCCATCTTTGGTTCTGTGTCCCATTCCTTCCTACCTGGTTTTTTGGGATGTGCGTGGTTAAAGCTGTTCCGGTTCTGTCTATATACAGGAGGAACCAAAGTACGAGGTATGTAATTATAATGTGGGTTTTTACATTAAATGAACACTTGCTAGGCTTATTTGTTTGTTTTTATAGCATACCTATTTGTTTATTTTTGTCTTAAGATAAGTCAACAACATATAAACAGTCAATTTAAATTATGATTGTTGATCTCAATCATTAAGAATTTTGATCTTAATACTATTTTGTTCTTTTGAATATGATATTGGCTTTAGATGAATGGTGTCTTTTGTTCAATTGGTTGTACCAACTCAATTCCAATGTATTTATTTGGGATTTAAAAGTACTTGAGCACCATTATTGTGTATTTGATATTTTCAGCCCAAATTTGAAATGTTCCGTGGGATGTAATCCACTGGCCCGACTATTAAAGAGTCGATAGTTTCAAAAGATTCGTTGCAAATAAAATCACATGTATTCCATTTTTTTATTTTTTTTTGAAGAACTCACAAAAGGCGATATGAGTCAGAAATTTCCATTTCTATTCTTCATCCATGATACTAACGAACCAGTATATGTTGAAGTATGATAACAAGAGAACTATCTTTAGTAATATATTCAACCTAAAGTAAGTGGTTGACATGTGTAGTGAGATTCTCTTGGCCTGTTGAGATAAAGAAATTTCTCAAATTAAGCTAAATGTAGCAAAATTGAAAATGGGAAATAACCCCGAAGTAATGAGGGTTAGATGTACCGACTCATATAAAGCATGTGAAGAGGGACATATGTATCATGAAACAAAGATGTACTTTTGTCTTCGGTAGTAATAACACCAATACACAAGTATCAACCGAGTATGGGATCAGCTAAAATGTAATTGTAGCTCCCATCATAAATGAAAGAGTTGGAAATGCACCTGGTCATAGGTATTGGTATATACAATGTAATGTGTGTATCATTGTAGCAACCAATTTTCACATCAACTTTAATGGCAACAAGAACTTTGCCGGGCCAATTGACTATCTTATTGAGTTGAACTAAATCTAATGTCTGCACTTATGGAATGAAAACACGAGACATAAATTCTCTAAATCACTTGATATATATAGGGTGACACGTAATATATATTCACTCTAAAGTACTTGAGTTGAATCCCACTTTTATTATGTAATAAGGTCACACCACTTATTAAAACTCTCAAGACCCAAGTGTCAAACTTATAGTTGTTTTTCTTCCACTAGCTTAAGGAATTTAAACTAGTTGTTGAACTATTTCCTTATAATGTGACTACGAGGATTGGATCATCGAGCGAAGTACTTCTCAAAATTTGTTTTCAAGATAGAACAAAGACGTCACAAAATCTCTACATATACCAAGAGATAATCACACCTTGTTAAATTCCACAGAAACCCATGCAAGTGGATATCATGTGGAAACTCACAGTGATGAGAATGTAATTGAATGCATCTTTTATAGTCTCTAATGTATTAAAGAAACTAGTGAGTCAATCTAGTGAAATGTAAATCACTATAGTATTTGGATTATTAAATCCATATTGACTCCGACGATGAAATGTTGGGAATTGACTCATACAGGCTTTGGGCATAACCATAAAGCCACTTTGGTTGTGACATGATGATCGTTTTGAAAGGACTCTTATGAACATCAATTTATTTGAGTGAACAAAAATGGGAGAAAGATTGACAGAATGCAAAATGACGGCATACCTCTCAATAAGTGTTTTCTAAAGTACTAGATGCACTAATTTCACAAAGTCTTCAGTAAAACAGGATCGAGACCATCCTAAGATGCAAATGGTAAACAATCCATATTACAAAGAAAACAAGGTGAAATTTAGAAAAATATTCATGCAGAATGCGAACCATTAAAGTGACTTCTGGCTCTGGTGAATATTTTGACATTTTGGACTAGTTATAGTTCCCAAGAAATTTTGCGTTTGGAAAACTACTAGCACATATTATACATGTAAGGGCTCACCACCCTTTGTAAATGCTAGCTAGTGTACATCAAAAGGACTTGATGAATATTGCATGCTTAATAAGATCAATATAGAGCATCTTATACCCAATGGTCTCGCAGAGGCTACAATCAAAGGTTAAAGATGGTGTCTAAGGAATAGGTTATGTGTACCAACCTACCTTTTATTGATATGGGGATATGAAATATTACACGCATATTTACTTAATTCGTTTTAGAACCCAATATTAGTCAACCTTTTCTGCGTACCAGTTGGTAACTGGATTTAAGCCTGACATTCGTGTTCTTACGCATTTTTGGTTGCACTATATATGTGGCCTTACGAATCCACATCGTACTATGATGGGTCATCAAAATGATTAAGTGACTATGTTGGACAAGAATTTCCAACGATTATTCGCATTTTAAAACCTTTGGCAGGAGATTTCTTACTGCTAGATTTGCGGGTTGTCATTTTAATGAGACAGTCTTCCTGTCGTTAGGGGGAGATAAGAAAAAGTAGTTTCTAAGGGAACGACAGGAATTGCCGTGGTGTATTCCCACTGTCTCACATTAATTCTTTTACTCCACAAATGTAAATGTGAAGTGACAAAGAATAATCGATTTCAGAAAGTGCACTGATATCGGCAACGTGACAAGATCACACATACCAGCTGCAAATAATCCTGCAAGGTTAGAAATCCTCAGTATGGGGTACACCATAGACTAAGGTGTTGCAACTACATCTGGTGGAAGTGTAGTTAAGGCCATGGCTCCACAAAGGTAGATGGAGAGACCACCAGGTTCGATCAATACTCACCTAGAAAGGAAGTAGATGAGTAAGCCACAACCTAATTTTTATCATTAATGAAATCATCTCATTTTATTGACTTTGAGTATGTCCATGAATCAATATTGGAGGACGCTCCGAAGTTTTAAATGATTCTAGAGAACAATGAAATCCTGACGGATTATGAGAATGCACATGAGTCAATGGAAGGATCATGCGTGCGCAGTGATGATATAATCCATAAATAGTTTCTCTAGAAGTAGAGCACAATGAGATCAAACCATGCTTTATTTTGATTAATTTCAAATAAATAGCATATTGGGCCACGCAATCCAGGTACAACTTAGTTCTTTGGCAAATATACGGGTATTTGGTGTGGTAGTGCTAACCAACCAAGTGTAAAGCCTATGGTACATACATGATTATTTGTCATAGAGCACAGTGGGAAGAATGAAGTCTCAAAGTATCAAGACTCGCCTTGTGGCGCAAGGTTTCTCACAAAGCCCTGGAATTGTCCTCTTGTAATGAACGTTATAGCGTTCCACTACTTAGTTAGCTTGGTAATTTCAAAAGGACTTCAAATGCAGCATATGTATGTGGTTATTACGTATCTCTGAAAGAACCAAGAGATAACAAATATTTACAAAAGTACTTGATAGCTTTTTGTTTCCCAAATCAAGTGACTCTAAACCACAGAGTGCGTTTACAGATAGATATAACTCTCACTTATAGATTGAAGCAATCAGGCGGATGTGGTATACCCGTCTAAGTGGCCATATTTGATTTGGAGGGGATAGACAAGTAAGGCATTTTTCCTCGCGTATTCACAAACAAGTTCATGATTTGGAATTTTAGCTACCTATGTTGATGTTACAGACATGATGGGTGCTCTTGATGTAATAAGAGATCCTATAAGCTACTCTAAATCCAAATTTGAGATGAGAAATCTGGGGAAAGCTCGACCGAAAATTGAGCTTGTGGTATATTATTCCACTAGTTTGCATATGTCTAAAGTTGTCAAGAAATTTAACAAGGACATGCATCCTGCTAGCACTCCTATGGTTAGTCGAGGTTCCGATGTAAGTAAATGACCAATTCATCTAAAGAAAGATGACGAAGGTGTGTCGGGAGATGAATTTCCCTTATCTAAGTACAATTGACGCATTATTGTACTTAGCGTAATGTACTCGACCAAATGTTACATCCTCAGTGAACTTGTTAGCTAGATACATCTCAGCGCCAACGCAACATCATTGGAATGGTATAATGAAAGTAATCATATACTTAAAAGTAACCATTGACATAAATTTGTTTTATCCCTGCAAAGACATTAAAAGGAATGTTAATGAAAGTGCAATCCAAAAGCTGTTGATTATGAAGGAAAAATAATCTCTTCTCCAACGAAAGTAATCAGGGGAGATATGGTAGATTATTTTCTAGGTCATTACCGATATTCAGTTTCAAAAAGTACATGACTAAAGGAATTGTCTGGAACAACTCTGAAAGTAATTAGTGGGATATGCCGACATCAGGGGAAGGATCCAAGGATATGATGTCGACATATTTTACTTCGAAAATGAAGTTGTGTTGTACTCTTTTCCCTTTCGATCGAGAATATTTTTTCCCAAAGGGTTTTGTTACTCGACAAGGTTTTTAGCGAGACAACACAAAAACATCAAGTATGTTGAACATTGAAGATATAAAGATCGCGTTGATATTACTGAAAATATGTGAATCAAAGAAATGAAACGCGATAGTCCGTTAAGCAACGTAACTTCCAGAATCAATTACAGGGTCTTATAAACATTCAAGTTACCAAAGTAGTGTGTGATAAACTCCTTTTGACTGCATTAGACTAATGAAAATTGTCTGACATCAGGGGGAGCATCTAATGGTGTGTTGAACTGTTTTCCTTCACCGAGGTTACTTTTTACCACAGGGTTTTGTTGCTCGGGAAGGTTTTTAATGAGACAACAACAAACACTGGGAATTAACTTCCCAACTAAGGATATTGTCTTTCGCACAAGGATTTTCTTCCTTAGAAGTTGTAAAGCAACTAATCAACTTCAACGAAGCAAAGTTATCATCTCCAACGGATCACTTTTACTTGCATCTGTCACGTTGTACTCTTTCCCCTTCGTCAAGGTTTTATCCCACTGGGTTTCCTTGTCAAGTTTTTAATGAGGCAACATATTTGAGTCCAGCTATGTTCTAAGTTTGCTTAATATTGTACTCTTTTTCTTTATTTCAGGTTTTTTCCCTCTGGGTTTTTCCTGACGAAGTTTTAACGAGGCAATTAACTTAGACTAGTCGGTCCTTGAAGATCGTATTGCATGTGATGAACTACATGTAAAGTACGAGATAACATGTGAAGTACTACATGTGAAGAGTTGTACCAAGGTTTTATCCCACTGGGTTTTTACTTGTCAAATTTTTAATGAGGCGATTGATTTCGGCACAAGCCATCAAGGAGAGGACGTCATTTGAAAAAATACATTCAAAGCACTATATGTGAAGCACTATGTATAAAGTTTTGTTATTGAACCGCACAAGGGGGAGTGTTACAGGGCCTATGGCCCATGGATATGCGTTCCATCAAGTTACCCCTTTATATTTATATACTGTAACCTATGTAATAGAACTACTAATCTCTCCAATATGATGGTTCTTCTTCTTGTCTCTACATCTCCTTCCTTCACCTCTGATTCTCCTCAATCATATTTTCAATTTTTAGAAAAAACTGTATTAGGGTTTATTATTATTTTTTTAATTTTTCTTTTCTTTTTGGACTTGACATTATTATTTTTAAACCCTACGGAAGGGTGGTCTTAAATATAAACTGCTTCAAGGAAGAAGGACAATTACGATATTGTCTCTGGACCTTGGGTTCGTACACTAACATAGGAGTTGGTGGTTCGATTCGACTACAACTGGTTCATCGCCCGTCTAATACGAGAGGTAAGACTCTAACCTCCCAAGAATACCCTATCAGTGGGTTTACTGGACTCCTTCGTATGCATATATGCTGAGGACTTAATACAGCCTTTAATTTTCTAGTAAAGGGCAAGGACTGACCATACAAGATAATTGTTCGTATTTCATCACCGTTCTCTTCTTGCTCGCCTTAGGAAAAGAACTGTATTAAGGGCAAGGACTTAATACAGTTCTCTTCTTGTTCCCAACGCGAACCTGAGCTTAAAATATTGACTAGAACGAGACCGATAAGGTAACGAGCTTATAGGAAAGTCGTTCAAAAGGACTGTATTGGATATTTTGTTAGCCTAACTCGAAGTTCAGGATGATTACTGTCAGTTGATCGCGCCTCCTTGTAACCCGAGGAAACGTTGTAATAGAGGTAGGGGTATTCAAGCTCGTATGAGCTTCTCCTGCTTCTCATTGACTTACTTTAATTCAGAACATTTTAGAGAGGTTTGCTAAAACTATACCTAGTTTCCTTTCGGAAGACTAGAAGCTAGTCTAGAAAAAGTTTAAGTGGAGCCATCATGCTTTTTTTTTTGCTAGATTCTCTAAGTGATTTGGTTGAGTAAGCCTTGTTTGTGATTGCTTGGAAACCCCTTCCAATTTAGAATTTTTTTTATTGTATACAAGAACGTAAAAGAGACGCTCTAGGTCGGTTTATTAGTGAGAAACCTAATAGTTCTATTTTATGAAATAAGGATCTCGAATACCTTAATCTAGAGAGCCATGTTTTTGGAAATTTTGGATTTAAACCTTCGTCTCTTAGTGGGAAAAGTACCCCTTGTACTCTGATAGCGCCAAAAATGGTAACTTTAAGACTAGTCGTCCATCAGCCATCAGGTTAGCTGACACTGAAGCTAACTATGAACTGAAACATGGGACCATACAGATGCTCCCAGTATTTTATGGACGGAAAATGAAAGCCCCTATTTCCATGTTAGGGATTTTGAGGAAATCAATAGTACGTTCATGATCAAAGACCTAGATGATAAAGCATTTAAACTTAGGTTATTTCCTTTTTCCCTGAGAGACAAAGCCAAATCTTGGCTTATAGTTTGATTTATGATTCAATTTTAACATATGAACAACTTACATCTGCCTTTTTCAATAAGTTTTTCCCTAGACACAAAACATGATCTATTAGGCAGCAGATTTGCACATTTGCTCAACAAGAGGGAGAATCTTTATGTAGGTATTTGAAAAGGTTCAATGATTTACTATCACAATTTCCTCATCATGGCTTAGAAAAGGTAAGGCTAGTTCATATCCTTTATGAGGGTTTAGATTATCCAACAACAACCATGATTGAGTCTTTGTGTACAGGTGGGTTTGAAAATAAGACTGTTGACCAGGCGATGACATTTTTGAATGACATTGCCGAAAAGACCCACCAATAGGAAAATAGTAGGGAACCCCAGAAAATAATTCTTCTAGGCAGAGGAAACGTTAATAGGGTAGAAGGAAACTTTGAATCAGATGCCAAAATTGTAGCTATAACAAAAAGGTTAGAAGCTTTGAAAATTGAGTCAAACTAGCGGTAGAGTGGAGCCTTTTTGGGAAGCCAGACTATTGAAGAACAAGTCAATGCTCTTTATAATAACACTAGATTGATAACTCTCAGAAGTTTGATACATATTCAGAAACCTATAATCCTGGTTGGAGAAATCATCCAAAACTTTCATGGTTAAGGGCCAGAGTCAAGGCCAGTTTAGTAATTCTAATTCTCCCCCAGGTTTTGGCTATATAAGAATCCTTCAGGTCAAGCACAGTTCCAGAACCCTTCAGATAAGAAAATCATCAGTTTAGAGGAATCGTTCGCCTTGTTAACCCAACAAACTGCAATAATTCAGGAATCGATTGCGCAAGGTTTAGAAGACAATAAAAAGATGGTCCAGGCCAACTCTTAGGCTATTTCCGATTTAAAAATACAGGTTAGTCAGATAAATGAGTTTTAAGAGAAAAAGGTAAGTTCCCTACTCAGCAAGTACCCAATCCTAGAGGAGTTCATGAAATATATTTTGAGAAAACATCAAACCATGTGAATTCGATAACGACCCTTAGGAGCGGTAAAATAGTAGAAAATAAGGTAACCATGCCCGATAGTGAACATGTTGTAGTTCATCCCTCAGGACCACCAGTAGTTGAGGAAACTGATAAAATCTCTGATGATTCCAATTCGGTTCCTGATAAGCCCGACTTTATGCCTAGAGCCCCATTCCCATATCTACTACCACCAACTAAGAAGAAATCCTACTTTAATGACATACTGGAGGTTTTTAAGAAAGTTTCCATGAACCTTCCTTTATTAGATGCAAATAGGCAACTTCCTTCTTATGCCAAGTTCCTTAAGGATATGTATACGCGAAAGCGAAAGCTTAGTGTCCCTAAAAAATCCATTTTAGCTAGTCATGGAAGTTCGATTATCCAGAACACCACAACTCCAAAGTATAAAGACCCAGGTGCCCCTACCATTGCTTTCACAATAGGAAAACACCGGGTAGAGAAAGCTTTACTTGATTTAGGAGATAGTGTGAACTTACTTCTATACCATGTGTACTTACATCTAGGACTTAGTGAATTGAAACTTACGAAGATAACACTCCAGTTAGCTGTTAGGTCTGTAAAAATTCCCCGTGGTTATAAAGGATGTTCTTATTAAGATCGATAGGTTTATTTATCCAGTGGATTTTGTTGTCCTAGATACTCAACATGTCCCTGACCCGGAGAATCAGATACCTGTGATGTTAAGTTGCCCATTTTAAGCTACGTCTAATGCGATCATTAACTGCCGAAATGGTATTATGAATCTATCCTTTTGTAATATGACTATTGAGCTTAATATTTTTAATGTTAGCAAGCTACCTTCAAAGCTAGATGACACGTGCATTAAAGAGTTGAACATGATAGAAACCTAGTTCAGGAGTCATTACCAAACATCTTATCCGAAGATCCATTATGGAGTAGTCTATCCCATTTTAGCCTGGATTTTGGCGATGATAGCAACATTGAAAAAGTTAATACTCTGTTAGATTTTATCCCTATGCTAGATATTGATAGATGAATAGCTAGATTCGAACCATTACCAGATTCCGAGTCTACCTTAATCCTTTGTTTGGAAGAGCCTGCTAAGTTGGACCCTAAATATACGTTTTTAGGCCCATCTGAAACTTTTCTTGTGATTATAGCCTCTGATTTGGATAGTGATCAGGAGAGTAGGCTAGTGACTATGCTTTAAGACAATAAGGAAACTTTAGGGTGGACCATAGCGAATATTAAGTACACAAGTTCTACAATTTGTATGTATCAGATTCATTTAGAGGACGAGCCACTAGATTATAACCTAGAAGAAGCAATTGACCTTTTTCAGGAACCTGGTGGTCTAGAAATTAGAAATATTGTGACTAGTCTATATGGAGACACCTAAAATTCTAAGTTTGGGGGTGGACTTGAAATATATGCATCTACCATTTCACAAGAGTATATTCATAGAGAAGTTCAGTTATTAGAAACCCATCCTCTAGTTGATGTGGTTTTCCCAGGCTACGATACCCGGATTGACTTTGTTTTCCCACCAAAAACTTTTCTTCCAAATGTGGGAGCATATGAATTTCGAATGTGTTAGTTATTAAGTTTTGAGATTAAACCTAATTACCTTAGGAGATTAGAATTGACACATTTTCTTAAGAATGATCACCACTGCTATTGTGGTCAACTGTATGAGTCAAATCTGATTGACTTTGAAGATCCCTAATTTTTCAGGTTATTATTATGTGCTTCTAAGTTTTTAGTTGAGTTTGTCCATACTCTAGAACCTGATCATTAGGATCTTATCTATGAGGAAATGCAGCAACAAAAATATTTTATCTAGACTCATTTATGGAACTTGAACCACAACTACATGTAGGTTTCTTAAACAAAAAACTAGATAAGGTTGTGCTAGGTTTGTTCATTTTCTTGGAATATCACAAATTCCTTTTATTTGTGATAGCTCTATTTGGTTTTGAAGACCCACAATTGTTCCGGCCATATACTTTATGATTCTATGAGGTGACTAATTCTTTTTTAGTCTGGCTGAATACTTTAAACTTAGCACTTCTTGGGAAGTAACCCATGCTCATGCGACACGATAATATCCTTCCTTAACTCATTTTCTTCAATTGGTAGCAGTTTCTCCTAGTTCATGCTTTTAATTTCATCTTTGAAACATTGAGGACAATGTTAGATTTAAGTTTGTGGGTATAGGAGAAACTTTTTTGTTGCATTATGAAACTCCAGAGCCTAGAAAATTGTGTCAATTCAGGATAACACTAACCAATCTAAGTGGATGGAAACATCTTGGTTATAGGAGTTAAGGGAATCAAGATAAAGAGTTTATTCATAAAAAGAAAGAGCTCGGGTGTTAAAAATAACATGGTAGTTTCACCGTATCTCGGAGTCGTCTTGTCACTTTCGATTTTTATTTTTGCACAGTTTTTGTCTAAGTGATTTGGTGGGGGCGCCAGTATCGAATTGTTATCGCTGTCAGGATGAAGTAGAGTGATTGAGTTATTTTTAAAAGAAAAAATAAAAAAAAGACCAGACCAATCGGTATATATATATATATAAGGATTATTATTATCATTGTTCTATTAATAAATTGACCGATGGGACCCTTGTATATACCAGCTAAGTTGATCTAGAATTAGGATTATCGACCACTACGACCATTGTGTATACCAGTAGTATTGATATTAGAGTTCAGACCAGTATCTCAATCCATTAGGATTCATAGGATTCATCTTGGCAGTGACCTTCAAACAGATATGGGAAACACCGTTCACCTTAGTAAACATCGCAAACCATCTATGTAACACCCCGATATTCGGCAGTGGTTGGCTGAATGGAATATAGGTAATGATTTGTCCTTTCCTAACACCGAGGCCTTTTCAGCATAATTAGCTCCGGAGTTGGCAGAAAACTCTGCAGTTAAGCGTGCTCGGGATGGAGCAATCCAGGGATGGGTGACCTCCCGTGAAGTTTTTGTTGGATTACCGCAGCGATGCCCGTTGAAAACCCCACACTGCCGGATAACCGTAGTGGCTAAGTTGGGACAATATCGGTGGAGGGACGGGTCATTATAAATGGTATCAGAGCCGACGACGGGTCACCTGCCGAGGGTGGGAAGGTACGCTAGACGGGGTTGGTCCAGGTGCTTCTCATGAGGGGCAGGGAACGTCGGAGATCTGGGCTTGTGAATATATTCTGGAGCCGAGGACGACTCCAATTTAAGGTGGTGGTATTTTAATACCTCGATATTCGGTAGTGGTTGGCTGAATGGAATATAAGTAATGATTTGTCATTTCCTAACACCGAGGCCTTTTCAGCACAATTAGCTTCGGAGTTGGCAGAAAAATCTGCAGTTAAGCGTGCTCGGGTTTGAGTAATCCAGGGATGGGTGACCTCCCGGGAAGTTTCTACTGGATTACCGAAGAGATGCCCATTGAAAACCCCACACTGCCGGATACCGCAGTGACTAAGTAGGGACAATATCGGTTGAGGGACGGGTCATTACAATGTATCTCTATATCCACCTTCTTAATCTATTCATGTGATTTGTTTGATTCTGGATATTGATGTCCATAGTGCGAGTATCTGAGTAGAGATCTATCACTTATATATTAATTTTAGTATGCTTGAGTGCAAACTTGTGTACATCAATTGGATTCACATCAGGGTACTTCCTCTTGTAGTCAATGAGAGTATGTCAACTAAGGAGATTGTTTAGTGCCATTCCTAGATTCTGCATATGTAGCTAGGGTTTGGAGTAAAGGTTTTGTGGATACATCTCTTGTAAACCCTCCCGAGATTATAACTCGACCACTAGGTCCACCTAGGGGTTCAAAGGCTTGTTGCATACGCTAAGTGAAATCATGTTGCCTGCATCAGTGAGTTAGGATTTTATTTTCTAGATTAGATTTGCTCGAGGACTAGCAAATAATAAGTTTGGGGTATTTGATAGACACATTTTTGTGTCTGATTTGTCTCGATTCTATATAGGTATTGTATATATTGCTCATTTTTGTACATGTTATGATGTTTTATGTGCGTGTAAGTATTTTTGGGAAATAAACATTTTTGGAAAAATGGCTTGAAAAGTATTAAAGGCACCTTCATTTTGGATAAGGGCACCCCCAAGAAAAATGTGCTGAATACACCCAAGTCGAGGATAGGGGAGGCTAGTCCTCTTCCCAAATTCAAATTTCGAATTGGTAGGAAAATGGTGCAGATGCAGGCAGAATTAGGTTTGAAGATTTGGGCGTGATTTAATGAGATTCAATCGTTGATTTTCATGGGATAGACGTGATATGGGTATACATTGATGATATGGGTATTTGATTGGGCTGAAATTGGTTGGATAATCGGGTTTTTGGAAAACAAGGGAGTGAAATTTTACGGGACTCTGTTGGTTCGGTTTTTTGAAGTTTTGTGAAATTCAAGGGAAGATAGACTTTCCTAAAGATTCATATATATCTTGTAGAGTGTTTGGAAAGAATCGGATAGCTCAGAAACACGTAAATCAGTCGGCAGAGAGATTATTGCCGTGACTTGCATGAAATAATAATAATAATCGGGTTTCTAGAGTTTTTAAGGTGTATAAATAGGTTGGTCCGAGCCCTGAGAAGGCTATGCAAGTTTAGAGAAAGTTTGGGGAAGTTTGGAAGACCATAAAGGGATTAATCGAGAGTTGCAAGAAATATTTCAGTTGTTGCTTTGCTGAAGAAGACGAAGAAAAAAGACTCAGGAGAACAGTTATTTATAAAATTGTCATCTTGTTTATCGAATACTGTTGCGTTTGCGATATATAACTTTTATCGTTTTTTCTGCAATAGTGAGTTTTGCAATAATTATATCCTTTGCAAACTCGCTGTATAAGCACTTTTACCTCTTTTCATACACTTTTGAGCTATGAACCATTATTTTGAGCAAGTGATTCACATGAGGAGCTAAACCCCTTAGCTGAGGCAACGGAGGAGGTCATTGTTCCAAGAAAAGTGGTATATTTATATTTTTTATTGATTTTTGCAACAAAAAAAAATGATTATTTACCTTGAAAAATATTACTTTAAGGATTATTATTGAGAAGTTATGATTTATTTTGATAGAGCATGCTTAACCTAGGGTTTTTCATGTTCTATGATTTCGATTTACAATTGTTACTTTGGAAAATCTACTTTTGCAACATATTAGAATCACTTTAAACGTAAAGAATTGCTCAATTGCATAAAATTGATTAGATCGAACCACTCAATTGGTTAATGGTGGAATCCTGAGTTTCAGTGTTTTTTATAATCTTGATAACAACTTCGTATTGAGTTTTCTAGTTTAATATGATCTTTAAATTTAACCTTGACAAGTCTGAGAAAAACGAAGCTTTTCTTATCAATTTAAAACTACATCATAGATCGAAAGAAAGCTTTTGTGTATTTTTTGAGATATGGATGTCGTATGACGATCGATTGATCATCTATATCATAGGTTGAGGAACATATTTGTATCAGAAGTAGTTAGCACATTAATCTCGTGTAAGTGGTGGCAGTTGCAAGTAAGTGGAAGAGTAGAGAAGTGGAGATCATGGTGAAACCAGTTCCACTTCGTTAGGGACAGTTGGTGGTTGTCAGACCACTACTCTATATATTCATTTAACTGCCAACATGACTTACTCACTTTCTCATTGTGGATGTATTGCTACATTGCACGTGCTATAGGATGCCAGACCAAAATCCTAGTGAATATCTCTCATGTGACATTACTGGTGCCTCAATGGTTAAGACTACTTTGCAGACGTATTTATTTGGATAACGTTGACCTGGATGCTAATCTTAGAATATTGATGAGCCTAGCATGTTGTTTGCATGCTTTACATAGTCTCTTCACTTTGGTGAATGAAGCATAAAGTGTATGTTGATGCTTTGCATAGCAATGATGCTTTTTTTACCAAAATTGCAGCTGAGGAAGCTATGATAGGTATGACCAGATTGCTGGATCGAGCGTAGACCATTATAAAATGTTTGAGCAATATTGCTAGTCAAAGCAATATTGTCATTTACATGAATATTTGATAGTCATAGTAATATTTTTTTAAGTAGATGAATATTTCTAATTAGAGCAATATTGTCATTTACATGAATATTGCTAGTCAGAGAAACATTTGCTAAGTAGATGAATATTGCTAGTCAGATAAATATTTGTCATTTAGATGAATGTTGCTAGTCAGCGCAGTATTTCCATTTAGATGAATATTGCTAGTCAGAGAAATATCGCTAGTCAGAGCAATATTTTCTAAGTAGACGAATATTGCTAGTCAAAACAATATTGCAATTTAGGTGAATATTGCTAGTCAGAGCAATATATGCCATTTAGATGAATATTACTAGTCTGATATTGCCATTTGGTGTAAAATATTGGTAGCAAGACCAATAATTAATTTAAGATGTTCGTATCCGGACCAATATAAAATGATTGGTGTCTAGGCCTAGTTAAAATTATGCTTCTCAGAGCATTAGGTCAAATATGATAGAAGGAGCAAAAAGTGGTAAGAGGAGAACCGAATGGTGCAAGTGGGACCGATCAAGGTGGATGAGGAGGGGACGACTAAGGTGGAGAGAGGGACCGACCAAGGTGGAGCCACATGACCGACCATGGTGGTGGTAGGACCGGCCATGGTGGTCGTACTCCACGGTCCATTTTGGGGTTTTGTTGGTCTTCAGAGTGTATTATGGTGTATTACAGAAGAGTTTGATCTTGATAAAAAAAAACCTAATTTTTCTATGCAAATCAAGTAGAATTTTTGGTCTAATGACCAAGATTTAAAAATATTAAAGTAATGATATTTTAATATATATATATATATTTATTTAATTTTATATTATTGGATAAAGAGTATTACATTAACTAGTTGGAAGCCTTACAAGCTAAGCTCCAACAACTTACTACTACACTAATTGAACAGGTTGCTGTGCTAGCTTACCAGCGAGCCTCATGGGTAACCTATGCAAGGGAGCCGAAGCGGATGGGGGGGCTGAGATTGTGTCACAAGGGGGGAAAACTAACTCTACCTTCCATGTTAATTTCTGCAATATTACGCCATTGGGGGCTTAAACCTGGGACTTCCTGGAACGCATGAAACTTTGGGGAACGGGGATGACCAGCTGAGCTAGGTACCCGTTTTTTTAATATATTATATGCTATAAAGATTAGATGGTAGCAGAGCATTCATTTGTGTGTTATATGCTCATTGAAGCAAGATTTGATAAGATATGTTATACAGACCAAGAGAGGGAGTTTACATGAAAGAGGAAATCATGGATAAAGGAAACAATTAAAATAATATTAAAAAAAAGGGAAAGGGGGAGACAGGCCAAAAACGGTGGCATATCCGACCGGACATGTGGGCCCCACCCGTGCACTTGCCTTTTTTTTTATCATTATTTGTTTATTTTTCCTCTTTGTATCATATTTTGCTCTTTATACCATATTTTGCTCATTAGAGCATTATTGTTATGCACACCCACACCTTTTTCTCAAGGCTAATCGGTGGTGGCCCATATGCTTGAAAGACGAATATTCACCATTAATTTATATAATTCTACTGTGAAAAGGTATGAACGGAAGTAGTGCTATATTTTGGTAAAAATATGAATTCAGTTGATGAATATAAACTATAATTAATTAATTAGTCGTTCTATACTAGTAGGAAATCTATCTAGGAGCATTGTAATGATCCGAAAACGAGGTACATGATAGTAGAAGCACTACACCGATTCCGAGTGCATATTTTGTATAATGGTGAAACACCTGTGAAGTGTTGCAACAAGCAACAATAGTGTTTTTGAAGTCTCAACTGAGTGAGTTTTGAATACATAAGCAAATTCAGAGTTGTACAGTTAAAATAATAAAATATTGAAAGCTCAGCCGGGCGAGGCTCTAACATTTCTGCAACAATGATTTTATTTCAATTCTCTTGTGAAATGTAAAATATGAAATTCGTACTTCTGATGCCGGGTCAGAGACATATAAAATCCTCGTACTTCTACAGTTAAGCAGAGGCGATTTGTTGATTTTAGCCTTTGTCAAGAATCTACCATTAACACAAATAAATTTCGACATAGTTCTATAACTTTCAATAATGGGCAAAAGTTCATGAACTGCCTAAAGGTATGTATACCTTGTCTTTAACAAAGGTAAAAGTTCATAGACTGTCCAAGGGTATGTAAACCCGGTATACATATCATGTCACTTTTGACATGTTTCTGCATATTTTTTGAGAAATCAAAAATATTATTTTCTAAGGTGCCCTTGGACTTTGTACATTAACTATTTAGGTATCTTTACACTTTTTTTATATCTCTCATAAACACTTCTAAGAAAACTTTATTCATAATTTTTTATTAGGCTTGTGGATTATTGTCTAATCTTGGGTTTCCCTGAACACCACTATTTCTTGGACTTGCTTAGTCCTTGTGCCGTTTCATTACGTACGGTCAATACCATAGTGGATATTTGAAATGATGAGGGTACCAAGTACACCACAATCTTTTCATATTAACATGTATAAGACACACCTTGCATGATCTACTATAGACATAAACTATTAAAAAGATAGCAACCACAAGATGTATACTTGGTATATAGTCAAAGTCTGAAACCAAACCAACTATGGGATCAAACCAAGTGTTATTAACGTACAAGTGTATTCACTTTAATTATAAAGACAAACTAAATAATGCGTAAGTAAAGTAAATAACACGACACAAGATTTTGTTAACGAGGAAATCCCAAATGCAGAAAAACCCTCGGACCTAGTCCAGTTTTGAATACTCTCAGAATTAAGCTGCTATACAAAGAGTACTACCAACTTCGTATAGTTAGGACCAAGTAAACTAACTCCAAGTTACTAAGTTCCTTTAGTGTCTCTACGCCTACTACCAATATGATCAAAGCACGCAAATCGTAAGATATAGTCCACTACCTTAAGTTGCTTCACCCGCTGTGAAGACTTCTAGCACTCAACTCCTCTGGATCGTATTCTGAGACAATAAAGGACTAATCTGTATTCGGTAACCGCTCCATCAATCTCAACAACTAAAGCAGAGATATTTGTTGAGTTATACAAAGGCTCTTCCGTTTAAATAATATAAACTCATTTGTATCGGTTTAGATCAACTAAGATCTAGATTATCAATTTATTAAAATCTTCGTTCACAACCTATCAGATTTGGATCCTAAAGAGAACCACAAAAAGATAGATCGTCGATCTACACAACAAGTTATTAAAGTATATCAAAGATAAACAAACTTGTTTGATCCCAGTCAATTAAGTGTGCACGAAATATAATCACAAAGATCATAATATCAACCAGAAAATTTTCTTATCTTTAAATCTTCGGTCTTCAATGTACCTACACAAATAACTTGATTCCATTATGATCGATCACGCACAGAATAGAGTATGTTAACAATGGATGATCACAAGCCTATATTCAGATCTAAAAATAGATCTGAACTTTGTCGATCCTTGATCTAGTTTGAGTGACCTTTATCAGAAGAGAAGGATCATTGGATAAACAAATTAGTGATTATTAAGGTTCAACTACCGTTAATCAACCAGATCAATAATCGAAAACTAAAATAACAGTACGATTCTAATTTCCCACCAACGATACTCCTAGACACTTCTTGATCCCACGGAAGTCTTTAAATGAAGCGAACGTGTGAGATTTCACCTAATTAGGATACTCACCTCTCCAAGTGAGTATTACAAGTAATACTTCTAGTCGGATTCTAACACTGACTATAAAATGAAGTGCGTGTGTTCTGGGATAAGTTTGTAAGAAGAAAAAAGTTCACTATTTATAAACCAAGGTAGTTTGGACACCAAGGAATTTCCAAAACCGAAAATATCAAGAAATATGCAATTAATACCAATTTTTGGTTTTCACTAAATTCCAACTATTATCCAACTAATATATCGAAATCTCTCATGGATGACAACTCAATATTATCTAGCATGCAAGCATACTTTACCGATGTTGTATATAATATAGAGATATGCTTTAATTACTGGAAAATTAAAAGACATATAATTCTAAATATCAAAAGATTTTATGGAGTATTTCGGTTGGGATCTCATCTTGAGTATCAAGGAATATATTTGAATAATAAATATATAAGATTTTAGCATATGTTCAAATACACATAATGTCAATATTGTGAACTTTCCTAACTTAGCAACTCATATCCCGAAATCTATGCAAACCCTAGTGTAAACCAGAATTCAGAAATACAAGCGTTATTAGGGATCGATCTTGCAAGAGATCCTTGTTAAGATATCAATCCTTATATAGATCCCTGGGACTGGTCCTAGTAGAGATTCTTTCCCAACAGATCATTTTTACTAGATATCCTTAGGATCAGTCCTTGTAAAGATCCTTGTTTAAGGGATAGAACCCGAAATAAATCCTTTGATTCCTTTCGACTGTGAAACAAGTTTCACAAGTTTACTTCCTTAAGCTCATGTGGTTAAACATAGTTTTCTAGGCATGGAATCCACCCAAAGTTCAACACGCTAACTAGCAACGAATTATGAAGATAGTGTTATATCGAATATACGAATTTTAAAAAGATAAACATTATACTTTGTATTCCAATATACCAAAGTCGTAAAAATACTTGTGTATTCTTCCTTGACACTTTTACCATAATATAATAATCAAGTCACTAATACTAGAGATGCATATATATAACTTCATATGTTATATTTTCAATATAAACGACTTGAAAGATATGTAAATAGAAATGGAAACAAGTCAAGTTTGTATTACTAACCTCGAATAGAAGGATGATTTGTTTGTTGACGTCGATACATCTTCAGGTTCTTCAGAGTAACACGAGCTTGTCTCAACGTTTCTAGATTTCTTAGTCTAACCTTACGAAGTTGACTCTAGTAATCTAATCAAACATCTTTGAGTTCTGGAGTTAAAATAGGACAACCAAACATGACATGCAATGCTTGGGAAATTCAACCGAGCAATGATCTAATAATATTTTTTTGTGAAGTTTCAAGGCAATCTTTTCATATACTTACATGAATTCCTAAATTGGCATTTAATCAAAGCTGAGAAAGTGTTTACTTGGATTCTAAGCAACCTTAACTTTGATTCAAAGTTACCTATAACATTAAAAATCTATAAATAGAGAGACTCTTGCAGCTATATTTCTAAATCCCTAACATTCTTGTATCCTAGTTGCAAAGTTAAATTTGTCCTACATAACTTAGGTTTGTTTACAGAACTGTATTAGGTTACGAATTTAAAGACCTCACTTAGGGGTTCGTGACGCCCGGTCCGACTATCTTTTATCTGATAGTTCTTGTATATGGATCCTGTTTTACTGGTTATTTAAGTTCACGGCTTTAGATCAGGAACAAAATAGATGAAAATCACAAAGTTGATTCTCTTCGTCTCAAATTTTTTGATTCCACGAGATAGATATCCTAAATCGTTTTTGATTTGTTTGGATTGCTCTTGTGATATAGTAATGATATAGGTTTCTCTTTGATAAGAGTGTAGGTATTCCGGATCCATGAGGTTTGGTAGACTTGTAAACTGCAAATAAACTTCCAAGCCTTGACTAAAACATATTAAAAGGGAAATAAATAGGCTTTTCATTAGAGGAAGATAAGTTTCAAAAGTCTTCACTGACGCAGAAGCAACTCTTAGGCTGTAAAGGACATTAACTAAGGGAATCAAGTGCGTAAAACCACATTGGGTTCAGAGACATACAAGAGCACGATTAAAGATGAATTTTGTGGAGCGTTAATTTGATATCAACTACAGTCCAATCAGAAGTCTGATAGTAGGCTAATGTATATATCAGTTTAATATACTGCAATGTTCAAAACTGGACTAGGTCCTAGGGGTTGTTTTTGCAGTGCGATTTTCCTCTTTAAGACTATTCAGGTATCTTGTATTTTTTTTTCACATTATATTATTTAGCTTTAATAGGAATATCACAAGTGGTAAGTAATCAATCTAGATAATCTTCCAACCCTTATGGATTGAGATCCTACAAGACTCATTCTTGTGGAATTTGTATCTTAAAAGATAGAATTACAAATCTCGTGCTTGTTGGAATTTAGAGATTGTACAATTAGGAAACATACTATATTGATCTTGGATATTTATTTTTGAGATCATCCAATAACTCTTCTATAAGTATTTTTTTTTTTGAAGAAAGAAAGAATGTATTGATTAACTTTCAATGGTTACATACTTATCATCTTCCTGAACTTGAAATAAAATGTCTTCAGACATAACAGATAACCAGACACTACTGAGACGACTGACTCTTGCTAACTTAGCAAAAATATCTGCTACCTTGTTCTTTTATTCTATAACTATTATTAATCCAAATTAAATGATTTATACAACTATTATTAGTCTACTTTACGTGGTTGGATTTCAGTAGAAGAAGAGTTTTTTATGCCAGATTTAGATTGAGAGAAAGAAGAATAAACTTGTGGAAAATTAAACTTGTGGTTGAGAGAGAGAGAGATAAGAATAATGAAAGAAGGAGGGATAAATCCTGCTTCTCTGAAGGATGGTGAAAACGCGGGGGTACCAAAATACACTACCACTTTTTTCTTAGGAAATTTGTATGGACAAACTCTATACAACTCCGAGAGTTAAACTCAATCCAGTAATATTATCTTATAGTTATATCTCTATCTCTTACGATTAGAACGTTTACAGAATTGAATCCGTGAACCTAATCACAAAGAGATAACTTGGACGATACCAAAGACCAATGTCCAAGAATCAATCAAGTTGTATATAACAAACTAGGTCGGATGTCTCTATTATGATTGATCAACGCATAACCTGTGATATTTCAATTATAAAGATAAACAATATAATGCGGAAAAAGAAATAACACAGACGCCAGAAGTTTTGTTAACGAGGAAACCGCAAATGCAGAAAAACCCCGGGACCTAGTCCAGATTGAACACCAAACTGTATTAAGCCGCTACAGACACTAGCTTACTACCAATTAACTTCGGAAGGGAATATAGTTGAGCCCTAAAAGGTATCCCACCGATTAAGGTATAGTCGCGCTCCTTACGCCTCTTGAATCCCCGCAGGAGTCCACGCAATTGATTCCCTTAGATGATGTCACACCAACTAAGAGTTGTTTCAGCTCAATTGAAGACTTTAAACCAAATCTGCCTCCCACAGATTAAGCCTATATAATTAATTTCCTGATTACGATCGAAACGTATCATCAAGGTGATGGAAATTTATAGCAATTTGACAAAGTCTATCTATCTTCAAAATCCGGACTTATGCAACTCGAAGTGCAGCCTAGATTATTATTCACCTCACAAGTATAAAAATTGTAGAATCAACAAAGTATGAGACGAAGAGAACTTTGATGATTACTATATATCTTTGATAGTTGGAGCAAGATCTATAAACAATCAAGATCAGGATACTCGAGTTATAAAGAAAAGATAACTGGACCTGGCTTCACGAATCCCAATGAAGTCTTTATAGTCGCTAAACCCTAAAAGGGTTTATGGAGAGGACGACTCTAGATACAACTAGGACACACCAAAAAGTAGTGTCAAGATTAAAAAATCCCAATTTATTGGAGTTCCCCTTTTATAAACATTCAAAGCATAAGTTGCTTTAGGTTTAAGCTAAGATAGCTTTGGAACCAAGCAAACAATATCCACCGTTAGATGAATCTTTGAATCTGATTTACATACACAAGATATACACTCTAGTTAGGTGAGACCGTAACCGAACTGTGTATAAATACTATGTTCAACATGGTTAGCCGAAACTAGCCGGTTTGAACTTAAAAGCTTAATCTTCATTTTCATGAACACATAAGACATTAACTATGAGTCACAAACATGTGATCAAATAAGTCTAGTGTTTATAGAGAATTAATCACATGTTAATTATCTCGAAGAAATAATTTAAACACACTTGAAAATATAATCGACATGATTAGTAGATGTACGAGTACAAATGCAGTAGTTCATGAGTCGGTTCAATCACAGTTCGCATACCGTTTTGGAAACTTTAAACCAAAACCAAGTTACGGAGTTCACAGAACTTTTTAGGTTTGCGTACCAGTTTGCAAACTTTCCACCAAACCTAAGTTCTGG
The DNA here is from genome assembly GCA_023531105.1 of Papaver atlanticum. Taxonomy (NCBI): domain Eukaryota; kingdom Viridiplantae; phylum Streptophyta; class Magnoliopsida; order Ranunculales; family Papaveraceae; genus Papaver; species Papaver atlanticum. The sequence goes on along the minus strand of JAJJMB010014612.1, from coordinate 3,234,520 downwards.
AGTTTACAGAACTTTTAAGGTTTGCGTACCGGTTTGGAAACTCAAAGACTGTCGCCAATTCCGTAGTTCACAGAACTATAACGATTTTCCTACCGGTTTGGAAACGCCACCGAGTTCAGGAACACAGAACTGTTTAAGTTTGCGTACCGGTTTGGATACTCACCCCCAGTTCCGTAACCACAATTCAAGAATGGTTTGCATACGAGTATGCACACCGATCCGGTTCACGAGTCACACATATTTTCATATAATATACATAAGATATGTTTACCACTAATCCGTAAGTCGATATGTATATAGCTACTCCGCTACTTATACGAATACATGTAATACGGATTCAGACTTATAACAGTTTTCCCAGTAAAACTGGTACCACTGTCTTGTATCGAAGCAATAGTAGTTTTATATTTCTCTAAATCGATTAGGAACATTCCTGAATAAGATCAATGACACATATCACTGTTCCAGCCTATTTCCGAATGATTAGCTTGAATCACGATTTTGATTCCGAACAATAAATTATCCTCAACCGAAATTCATCAAGTATGAACAAATGTTCATTAAGCTTAGTCATTATATTTCGAGAACTAATTATCAAGATAAACTTGACTCGAAATTCTTGTCTATGCATAATAGTCTAATTAGTTATGCGACATCATTTCAAATGATCGAAAGTGAATATAACTTGAGATATAGGTGGTTCAGTCTTCACTTACCTTTTGTTGATGAAGTTCTCCAAAAGCTTTGGTTGATCTTCGCCTTCATACGGTAGAACGCAATGATGACTGCCGTGATCCTCTATTTCTCAACTATATTTTTATCCTAGTCCGAGACTTAACTAATTGTAGACTAGAAATCAAGATATAGTTTTGGAAACTAAATTTGATAACAAGCTTGAGATAGCAACACTTGTGAGTTCGACCGAGCAATGCTCTAATAGATGGAAAACAACTGGCCCTTATCGACTATTTTTTTGACTTGGGCGTAAAAATAAGCCATAGTGTTACCGGACACACGAATGAATCGCACGCATGAAAACCCCGTCGTTTCTATTCGCAATAGAGACAAGGCGGTTGCGAAACTAGCAACCGAAATCGTCCGTTGCGAAAATTTAACAATAGATTTTTTGTGTTGCTAATTAGCAACGACATTATATCTGCTGCTAATTTGGGTTGCTAAACCTAACTCTGTATAATGGCTTATTGACCATTTTCTATACATGGGTTCATGATAAGCTATCTCAATTCACCTTTTTGACTATAACCAAAATCACTAACATTCACCTGCCTCCAGACAGGCCACCAAACAAACTCTGTAAGGCCCCACAACAAACTAGGGAAATACTCCTCCGGTTCTAGCATAACCAAAATCTTAAACCACAATCCCCAAAACCTTATACCCCTTACCTGCTATCTACGGAAAAAAAACCTTGCCCACAAAAAAATATTGGTTTTTATCGTGGAAAACATTAAACAAAGGAGTACCAACCTTCACCGTCTTCCATAGAATTCTGCTTACTAATACCAACATTTGTCCAAATTATAAGTTGGCATCAGAAATTGATGAGTATCTTCTCATACAATGCCAGGTTTTCGTGGTAGTTTGGAATCGTTTTTCACGCACCTGTCATTCGCAGACCATATTTTATCAAACATAGGCCCATATGTTTAAGCAACCAACTACATTTCCCTAACTTCTTAACACAAGATTGCCTACCTACATTACCACTGAATTTTGTTTTCTCTTCTAGTTACCCTGGTTGCCTAGAAATGAACTCATATATTGCCGAAAACCTCAACACCCAACAAACTTTATACAATTAGCCTTATTTTCAACCTGAAGTCATCTGGGTTAACATGGTGCTACCACCTCATTTAGCAGACATGCTACCAACTGCGAACCCGAACACTTCCGTTCGGACCACTGCTGATACGGGATGTATTTGGGCTCGGATTCCCGTTTCCAAGATTTAGTTAAATATTGGATATTTATCGATTTTAATATTTTATTTATTATGATAGTTAGTTGCATTCTTTGAATTATCTTGTCATGAAAGTAATTTATTCTCTTAGGTTAGTTTAGGAATGTTAGGGTTTCCTAGGTATTATCTTTGTAGGCCATAAGTAGCCATTTCTATTGTCATTTCAATTCAGCTTAGTCTAGCTCATCTTGATTAATGAAAAGTATGTTTGGTTTAACCATTTGATTATTTTATTAACTCTTGGATTAGAGTCATTCTTGATCGTGTTACTCTTGGATTGGAGTGTTTTTTAATGTTTTGGAGTGGATTCTCTGTGTTACTTTTTGTGTTTCGATTGCTTCTGTTTGTGCCATATCAGGTGGTATCAGAGCAGGTTTTCCTGCGTTGTTCGTCTTTTAGGCCGCCTAGAAGAATCAGTCTAGGATTCCCTTGATCTCTTGATTTTTATCAAAAAAAAAAAAAAAAAAAAAAACCATTTTATCACCAAGTTACGTATTCTAGCTTGGGTATATTGCTTCGTCAAGCACTTTTATCGTCAGGCTGGTAAGTGTTCACTACTACTACATTGTTGTTTCGGAAGTACTCTCATACTATTAGATTTGCACATCATTCCAATACGCCAGTTATCAATTTTTATTCTGAAAGAAAACTCCAAGTTTTGATTCGCATTACAAAAGAGTTCGGTTGTCTCAGACTCTCGAAATCAAATCAAACTTGGACTGATATAAGCCCATCCCATTAATTTATAAAATCTCTTAAAACCCACCTACTCATTATCACATGTGATCCAATTAAAGTTTCACCTAGTTTTCAAACCTTCCCAAAACCAATCAATACCTAGCCGAGAAACTTTGGTTATATGTATGAAAGATGCAGGGACATAATTAGTTTTCGAAGCCGATACGAAGTGGAAAACACAACCGATGAATCTATTATTGATGGTGGCTGTGAACAAAATTTGATTTCGATTAAAATGGTGGAAACGTTGGGTTATGAGATGGACTGGTACCCTGTACCGGACCATATTAAATAGGTCAACAACAACGGGGTAATAACTTGTATGAGTGTTTCCAAAATTCCGATATCAATTGGTAAGTGTTACTTCGTACAATCTTTTGTGAAGTAGTAGATATAGATGTTTGTGATGTTGTGTTAGGAATGCGTTGGTTGTTTGATGTTCAAGCAATTCATAATTGTCGCACAACATTTATGAGTTTTTGCGGGGAACAACCAAAGTCAAGCTATAATGCATGGTAAACGACCACCGGGAGAATCAAAAGAAGTGGCTTTTGTAAGTACACTTCCTGCAACATGTTTGGCTGAACTTGAAGACAACCGTGGTGAAGTTGAATGAAATACAAGTGATGATGCTTGTACTAACAAGTGAGTGAAGACAATTAGTTACTTAATATTAATTTCTCCCAAATGGATACAGTGGATCCAGTTAGGGTGGTAGTTCCAAAAGCTCATACGAAGATCCTTTCGCTAAATTCTGTACACCTACTTCCTTGGGAGTCTGTTAAGATTTTGCGTATAAAATTGTATGGGAGTTTCTTTACCGTGGCAGTAGCATGAAGCACGGACTTTGAAGCAAAAGTTATGTTCTGCATGGTTAGTGATTCCAATGCATAATGCAATATCAAGTTGTGCCACGAGTGGTAGTGCCAAAGTTCTTTTTTCAACTCGTCATATTCAATGTCAACTCGAGGCAAGTTTCGTCGCAGGAAAGAAACCTGATAGGGGACGTATTTGGGCTAGGATTCATGTTTCTAACATTTGAATATTGAATATTTATCGATTTTAATATTTTATTTATTAGGATAATTAATTACATTCTTCGATTTATCTTGTCATGAGAATAATATATTCTCTTAGGCTTGTTAGGATTTCCTAGGTTTTATCTTTGTAGGCTATAAGTAGCCATTTCTATTGTCATTTCAATTCAGCTTGGTTTAGCTCACATTGATTAATGAAAAATATCTTTGGTTTAACCATTTGATTGTTCGATTAACTCTTGGATTAGAGTCGTTCTTGATCGTGTTACTCCTGAATTGGAGTGTTCAATATTGTTTTGGAGTGGATTCTTTGTGTTGCTATTTTGTGTTTTGATCGTTTTCACTTGTGCCATATCAACTACAATCATCTCAATATTCTGGTTAAGACCGAACATGAATAAAAATTAACTCCAGATGAACGGTTATGGGACACATGTGGTATGCTGGAGACGAATTAATCTGCTTAGATTCCACCGCTATAAAAATTACAGCAATGGGCACAACATCTAGCAATCACCATTGTACTATCACTGGGAGAGGTGGACTATGCTAATAGCTAGTAGTACAAATAACATCACATCAGCCAGCTAAAATTTATTATGAACCTAATTCGGTGCAAAAATGATTCATCCACCATGAGCTGGGCACCGTGGATAATCTCGTATGACAGTCACTATGGGGCCCACCCCAACCCTAACAGACCACCCTGCTAAACTCTCCATAGGCCGACCGTGACTGGATCACACGGGACTATCTACCGTGCCCAGCTCACAATGGGCGTAGAGTCATTCACACATTTAAACACAACTACCAAGAATGCAACCAAGCGTCCGCTGGATTAGCCAACCATCCACTTGAGTCAAAACTGGATCTTTCACGGCAACTTTATAGTTAGTTTTTTCTTTTCTAATCCAAATCGTAATAGATGACTTAATGGGTAACAACCTTTTATAATGACGAGTAAAAAACTGTAAATCGTACAGTTTTCATCCTTGGACCTATCGTGTCAACATCAGTAAAAGTAATCTTAAAAAGATCAATTCCGTCAGGTATATACCGTACTGCTATTAACAAAAAATTTACGTCAATGATCTGGCAATAAGAAAAAGATTCTTTCTTTTTACTTTACGCCTGTTCTGCTGTACGCATACCCTCCTCGTAAATCTCAAGACCATTTAATATACTACGCACAGTTAACAACCATTCCTTCCGTATTGGGCTTAAATTTCTAGCCCGTCATATTACAAGACCACTGGACAAAACACTGAAGAGAGTGAAAAATCTTCATTTTTTTTTGACATTTTTGCTTTGTCCGATTGTTTATTTTACTTTACTTTTGTAAGTTGCTTGTTCGATTGGATCTTCTAAAAATGGGTTTGTTTTATTTGTGGTGATTTTATCTGATTGAGTGTTTTTGGTGAATTATGTTAGATGAAGAAAAGGAAATAGGTTTATTTAATGTTTCTACTTTATTATTATTATTGTTAAGAGTTAATTAAATAGAGATTCTTCATTTCCATTCATTGAAAAAAAATCAGAGAAAAGGGACTCCTTTCTCTGATCTCTCTGAATTTCTTTTTTTTCTTTTTTGAAATCTCTGAGGGGTCTCTATTGTTGAGAGGGAGAGAGAGAAAATCCTTGAGAGTGACTTCCATGGAAGGAGAGATCTTTGTTTCTACTGTGTGGGGTTTTGAGATTCTTCTCTTTTCTTGATGTATTTAGTCAAGTTTGTGTTTTTCTAACTTGATAAACAATATCTTTTAGATACAGTTTTTATTTTACTTCAAAATGAAATCCCAGGGATAGATTTTGAGTGCTTTTGTAATGGATTCAAAGAGAAAAAAGGATTATCCTCCAGAGGAAGATGATGGGGATAATAGGGTGGTATCTTCTTTTCCTGATGAGGTTTTAGAGCGTGTTCTTGTATATGTGAAATCACACAAAGATAGAAGTTCTGTTTCTTTGGTTTGTAAAGATTGGTATAGTGCAGAAAGATGGAGTAGAACACATGTGTTCATTGGAAATTGTTATTCTGTTTCACCTGAAATACTAATTAGAAGATTTCCCAACATCAAAAGTGTGACTATTAAAGGAAAGCCAAGATTCTCAGATTTCAGTCTTGTTCCACTTGATTGGGGTGCTAATATTCATTCATGGTTACTTGTTTTTGCATCAGCTTATCCTTCACTTGAAGAGCTTAAGTTAAAGAGAATGACAGTAAGTGATGAAAGTTTGGAGTTTTTAGCTCAATCATTTCCACATTTTAAAGCTCTCTCTTTACAAAGCTGTGATGGATTCAGTACTCATGGGTTAGCTGCCATTGCTACTCATTGCAAGTAAGCTCCTTTGTTTTCTTGTTTATACTCACCATTTCCATCTTGTGAGCATCTCTAATGTGGTGTTAGGTTCATTACTTTGATATGAAAATTCTTATTGTCCAGTCCACTTCTCAGTGTCCTCACTGGAGGTGAGGTTTGAACTATAATAGGACTTGTGTTGCTTGATAATGTCTCATCACAAATGATCCCATGTCCTTGTGGTATGGTAATTTACTGCTTTTTCATTTCAATATAGTCTAAAGTTTGTGGAAATGGTGACAAAATACTCCGCGTTTCTTAGCTGTTAATAGCCAGAATGGTTGGCGAATCTTACATCCCAACATAGTTGTAGTAATGGCGGGGATTTATGCAGAGTAGATGCCAATTTTGTACTGGGAATGATGCTGGTAACTTGTAAAGAGTCATTATAAAGGAACTACCATGGTGGAATGATTTGCATTGGTTCCAGCTTTCCGTCTTTTCCTCAAGAGTCAAGGGATTCTAAATACCTTATCTCAGGGCCTCTTGTGAAAAGTTAGGACTTGTTGAGAGTTGAGACCATTTATTACTTAAACTGATGTGTTGATTGGTTAGGCTATTTATTCAAATAGGCATATTCCCTTCGCATTTGATCCAGTTACTGACAATCATTAGGAAATGGTGGACTTATTCTGCACAACTTTATCACCTCGACAGTACAGCTGAAAGTTATTACCCAAACCGGCATAAATATCATCTTTTGGTTGATTCTAAAATGTTTAAGGATAACCTATCAGAATTGCTTTCTATCTCGTTATTGTATACTTTGTTTTTGAACTATTTTTAATTTTGAAATCCTTTACAGCCTGAGAATCTAGTGACTGGAAGCTATTGGAGCCTTTTAGGTGCATCCCGTTTAAAAAAACTTAGTTACCATCTATAACATGGATATCAAGCATAATCGTTTTATATTAGTTTTAACAGTACGGTTTATGCTTTCAACCATCTGCCTTTTGCAATTATGGTACATCGCAGTTCTTCTTGCACAAACATAGATGCTTTACAGCCAATTAGATGCTCTATGTTTCGATATACTTCTAGAAGATTCATTTCTTCTAAAGAACTAATCTTAATGATTTATCTGGGATAATCTTCTATCTTTTTGCTTTAATCTTTTGCAAAGTTGAGTCCTCAATTTCTATTTTCGGTTCAGCTTATACATGAAAATCATTTAGTCTCACATATAGATTTAATTGAATAATTTATCATCTATTTCATTTCTCTGACTTTCAGAAACTTGACTGAGCTTGATATTCAAGAGAATGCCATTGATGATGCTGAAGGCAGGTGGCTAAGCTGCTTTCCCGAAAGCTTCACATCTCTAGAAGTACTCAATTTTGCAAGTCTTCAAAGTGAAGTTAATTTTGATGCTCTGGAGGTGCTAGTGGCCAGGTGCAAAGCACTGAGGGTCTTAAAGGTTAACAGAGGTGTAACCTTGGAACAGCTACAGAGGCTGCTTATGCGAGCTTCTAGACTTACTGAGCTTGGGACTGGCTCGTTTTCGCAAGAACTTGCTCCTCAGCGATATGAGGAACTTGCAATTGCATTCAGCAACTGCAAGAAACTAAACACGCTCTCTGGTCTGTGGGATGTTAGTTCTCTACACCTCCCAGCACTGTATCCTGCCTGTACCAGTCTAACTTACTTGAATTTGAGTGAGGCATGTGTGCAAAGTACAGAACTCTCTAAGCTGCTCCCAAATTGCCCTAATCTTCAACGACTCTGGGTAAGGAGCTTATTCTCGAGTCATATATTGCATTTTTCTATATGAATTAAGTGCTTTTAAATTTACGCTAGTGTAGTCATCCAGATAGGCTGTGATATCACGAAAAAAAGTAGAGAAGCTATTTTTGGGTACTCATATGATAGCAGAAAGCGCCTTTTAACTCTATCCAAATATTGGTACAGGTTTTAGACTCGATTGAAGACAAAGGTCTGGAGGTTGTAGGTTCAAGCTGTCCCTTACTTGAGGAGCTCCGTGTCTTCCCAGTTGAGCTTGATCCCTTCGATATGGAACACATTGGGGTTACAGAGAAGGGCTTAATTGCTGTTTCCTGTGGCTGCTCTAACCTCCACTACGTCCTTTTCTTCTGCCGGCAGATGACAAATGCTGCTGTCGCTACTGTGGTACGAAATTGCCCAGGCTTCACCCACTTCCGCCTATGCATTATGACTCCACATGAGCCTGAGTACCTGACTGGGGAACCTATGGATGAGGCTTTTGGTTCAGTGGTCAAGACCTGCACCAAGCTACAGAGGCTTTCGATATCCGGCCTATTAACAGATCTTACATTTGAGTACATTGGAAAGTATGCCAAGAACTTGGAGACTCTCTCTGTTGCATTTGCAGGCAGCAGTGACTTGGGTATGAAGTGTGTTCTGGAAGGATGCCCTAAGCTGCGCAAGTTAGAGATACGAGATTGTCCATTTGGGAATGCAGCACTACTGTCAGGGTTGGAGAAATATGAGTCCATGAGGTCCCTTTGGATGTCATCCTGCAAAGTCACAATGAATGGTTGTAGGCTTCTTGCCGGGAAGATGCCAAGGCTGAATGTGGAGGTGATTAAGCAAGATGAGAGCGATGAACTTCAAGCAGAGAAAGTTTATGTTTACCGCTCTGTTGCTGGGCCAAGAACAGATGCCCCATCTTTCGTTCTCACCCTCTGAAAATGAACTTGCTCTAGGTATTTCTCTTTCTATATTCATCTCTATGCCTATCTCTCTTGTCTCTCGCTTTATTGGGACATATAATGAAGACAGTTTTGCTTACAGTGGCCTTATATGTAAGCATGTGCCATAATAGTGTAAACACATGTCGCAGCACGTCTGCTTAGTTACTAACTAGTTTATTCGCTTTTCATTTATCTCTTCAGGCTGAAAAGGTTCTCTTGATGGGATGAATTTTAACATCTAAATGAGAGTAAAGATTCTTCCCCTTGCAAGGGAGTACGAAAAAAACAGGAAGACCGAGCAATGAGATACTATAACTCGTGAAATGACTTTGAATTGCTCTCTCTCTTTTTACAAGCATATAACCGAAAATAAATCGAAGTAGAGACAGGAAGAAATGTTCAGGCCTTCAGTGGCTCCAATGGGACAAACTGGTTAACCTCCATTTCACGATCTGCTGTTCCCCTGAAGAGTAAGATAGCGAGGCTGCCTATACAGAAGTGGATGAAGCAACCATGACAATGGGTTACAAAGGAACCAAAATCCCTCCCCACGATGCATTGCCACCCTGGTCCATACGACTCATCAAATTCCTGCAAGGATGACATGGAATTAGAAACAATGTAAACTTTGCATGAAGCAGATGGGTTGAGAACCGTGTATAGGCAAGACTGCGTCGAGCATTACCTTTTTGATGAAGCGAGCAATTTCAGTGGAGTCAGTGACATCAAAGGTGTCAAGTGCCTTACCAGCAAGGCTAAGTGCGTTCTGCTGCATGGTTTGAAGCATGTCTGTCTCACCGATGACTGCCTTGCCTTCTAACATGGTGAGAGCTTGAGGAGGGACTTTTAGACTGCTGAGTTAACTGGTTGTTGTAGTGGTGAAGAAGAGATGAAGCCAACAGGCGCTGGTTGAGATGAGGCTGTAGTGGTGGCTGCTGGTAAGGATTATATTGAGGATGAATTGGAAAGAAAGGGTTGAGGTCATCCACGTAAGTGTAGTTGGTCGTGGTCCATACATTGTGGTCATCTTTAACTCATGGTCTGAAATTTGCACCAGATGGCTACAAGTCTTAGGTAGCAATCCCATCCTTCTGGAGGGGACCTGTAAACTCTACTGTGGCAAATACCTATACCATGGGAACAGCACAGCTTGACATTTTCTCTTTTGGAAGTATTAGACAGGGCGGCACAAAAGACAAAGATAAGGGACCTGGATTTATCCTGGGCACATGTATCTTGTGGTTGTGTTCCAGATGTAACCTTGCCACATATCGTTCTAAGGAGGATGGTCCTCAATCTTGTCTTTGTTGGTAAACTTAGCTTTCATTGTCCATTAAGCTTAATTGTTTTTGATTAACTTGTATTATGAGGGGGATCACGTAAACGTTCAATACCGTACACCTATTTCAGCTATGTTTTAGTTATCATGTAGTTAATCTTTCTCTGGGGTCGGCACAAAGGAACTAACTTGGTCTTGGTTTTATTTCTGATAAAAGATATTTCTTTAATTTGATGGATAAAAGTCTCCTTTTTTCTTGCTCCTGCACACTTAGAACTTTTCTTTTCTTTTGAGATGGTGGAGGTGGCTTCTTTTGCATATATACTTCGGCTCCTCTCACTATCAACTCCTCTAGAAAGTGGTGGCAAAACCAGGGTGGGCCTCTTCTTATTTTTCTTGTAAAAATGTTCAAAAGTTAGATTTCTAGAAAGATACATGAATCATGATTATGATTCAACAGTATAGACCGAAACGCCTACAACTTTATAACCAAGTTTTAGGTCAAACTAACCTTCTTTTTTTTAGGTTATCAGCTTGCATTTCTCCTCCTGTATGCGTCAACTCACACATTAGGTGCAAATGACATTTTTAAACCACAGATGGTATTATGGTCCACCGAGCAAATGATACTTGGTCCATTCAAAAGGGCCAGGAACTACAGTTAAAAGCTGAGAGGAAAACACTAGTATGTAGAAAACTATGATGCAAGCAAAAGTTTGAATTTTAATATACTTTCCACTGAAAACTAAAATCAACAAATTACAGTATGGAAAGCTTTCCCAGTTTATTAACAGTATGAGAACCAACCTAAATTTGAAAGACAAAAGTAAAGTGAAAAGAACAACATAATAAAGTAACATCTGCTGCTCACTTCCAATCAGTATTTCACAATCCAAAAGGCTTGATATATTGAATCGCCCAACTCAAGCGAGGGAGTGCGTGCCAATTCGGCATCTTTTACACTAAGCTCTGCAATCTATAAGGCTTCATCAAACTCCAAAGCTAGACATACTGAATTATCCAACTCACCTGACTCCATGCTAAAAAAAGTTTTCTTTCCTACTAAATCTGCAACTTTCTTAGCAGCTCCTGAATCCCGTGGACTAAGTACACCATTACATCGAATCGTGTTAATCCTTGGAAGCAATTCTGCCCTTTTCAGGATTGAAAAGGTAGGACTAACCACACTTGGAATTTCCCAGCGTTTTTTAACTCGCCCTTCACTTGTAGCAGGCACAACAACTTTTGGCGATTTCCCAACAGAAGAAGCACATTTCTTATCACTGACAGGCCACAATTTCTTCCATTGTTCAATCTGTTTCTGAGTTCCAATATACTGTATTCCAGGAATTTGAGTATACCGACTCGCGACAACTCTTCCATTTTTCTTAGGACTAACAAATTTTTCACCTTCTTTGAATAACTTCTTTGGCTGTATACTTGAGATAAACATCTCATCCTTCTTTAATGGTTTCTTTAATCCACCAGTAGTAGCAAACCCTTGTTTCGGATACTGAGGTTTCGAAACAGAACGGCGGGACACCGGACTTAAACTTCTTCCTCCTCTTTCTGTTGTAACCTTCTCTTCATTAATTTCTTGAAGCTTAAAGACGCTAGATTTCCTACGAGATTGTTGTGGGGTTATTTCTGGCTTGATTGGTGGTTTGACGCTCGCCATGATTTCTTTTGGCCCTAAACTCACACCCCTACGCTGTTGAATCCTCGAGTTAGGGTTTGCTGCTATCAAATTTCCCCCAATTTTTTTCTGAAAATTCTCTGGATTCTCAATGGTCTTCTGACTTCGCTTTGATTTCTCATTAGCTATGATTTCTATCGGCCCTAAACTGACACTTCTGCGCAGGATCGTCGAATTAGGATTTGCTAATATCAAATTCTTTCCAATCTTTTTCTGAAAATTTTCTGGTTTCTCTGTTGTTTTCAAATTTTGCTCTGATTTCTCAAGTCGAAGTGCTTCTAATTTAGACGACAATCGATTAATTTCCAATTCAATCTCTTCAATCTCTGTATCAACATTATTACCATCAAGATTATCTTGATTGTTATCATCCGTAGAAACATATAGTGAAGGAGAAAGAAGACCTTGTTTAAACAGAACTTTTAATGGCTTCCCTTTAGACTCGACTGCTTTAGCTGATGGAGAAATCAAAGAAACAGGAGATTTGTTTTCTTTTAAAGAATCAAAATCTTCTAGGGTTTTAGTTTGATTCATGAGTATAGGTTGAAGAGGATACCAAGAAGAAGAATCTTTAATGGCGATTGATTCATCTGTTTCTGCATCATCATCAAAGGCAACATTGTTCCATATCTGAAGATCTGAAGTGTTAATTGATTCTGGGTATTGAAGAATACTCATTTTTTTAGTGTTTTGTTGAAGAAACCTTCGAAGGGAAATCTGTAAGATTGAAGTTTTTCGTATTGTCTGTGAGGATTTCTTGAAGAAGATGATGCTAAATCTAGGGTTTCTACGGTTTTGAGTATTATTAATTTTTTTCGACCGTTGGGAGGAAAATATAGACGTTAGAGGTTTAATTGTTTCAATTTTTTGTTAGATGGTGGAAACAGCTATTTTAGACGCTCCGATTAGTCAATAATCCACGTAGCTTAGCTAGATCAGATTTTGTTTGAGTGCGCCCACCAGGTTCCTAGTTTTCAAAATAAATTCAGTATTTTTTCCAATATTCAAATATATATGGATGCTCAACTCAGCAACAAGAAATATACATGGGCCGTATTGCTCTAGTGTCATTAGCGATCCCTTGATTTGGCCTTTCACCTTCCTATAAATTCAAAGGAACCTCAAAGAAGCATACCGTAAAAGTATAATTCCGAAAATCTGACAAGAAAAAGAGAAGGATTACCGGTATAGATCAAATACAAGTATGAATGAGAACCGAAAAAATCGGAGGAGTGATGGGTTTTTTTCGGAAAGTAAATTCCAACCATTAAAATTGTTTTTCTTCTTAGAAAGATGTGCTCCCAAATAGGAGTGATTTGCTCAAATCTCTTAAACCTAATCATGAAGCTTCCGTCGTCAAAAACAATGTTGATGGAGTTTCCGTCGCCGGATAATTCAAGGATGAAGATTTCGGTGAAGATTCCGTCGTCGGAGACAACAAAGATGATGATTTCGTCGTTGGAGAGCTTTGCTAGTGATCTATAAACCCAATAAAGTAACCATGAACAGCCATTAAAGCCAAGATAAACCTCTATAAAAGAGAAGATAAAACCACCATCATGGTGTAGAGAAGAAAACATAATAAAACTAATACAAAACCTAAATCTAAGTTAAGAAAACAATAAATATTGAAAGAACCTGCTCAGATCTAACCCTAAATGGACCAGATTTGAGCGGGAGGATTTTGCCGGCGGATTTCTTTTTCTCCTGTTAGCAGAGGTGGCAGAGAGGAGAGAAGGTGTGTTTATTCAAGTAAGTTAATTATTTTCCCTCTTAACACCAAAAAGATTCCCAACTATCTTTGAAAATGTTTTCGGACGTGATATTGTTTCACCATTAATGACGAGGTTTTCTCTATTTGCTAACCTATATTTTTTTTCTATTCCACACTTCTTCACAATTTTTCTAAAATAGATCAGCTTGATTTTTTAAATCTATTTACCAGACTATGATTATTATCATTCTTGTTTGTCTCATTCTTGGTTCATCTCTCATTTTTATTAAAAATCCATGAAGTTCGAAATTCTGAGTTAGGTTTATGTTTAATTATAGTAAAACTAAATGTAATATTCCTTTATCTTTTATTATTTAATTCGTTGGGACATAAACGAATTAACAGAAAACTAGTTCGTAAATCACTATAGAAGTTTCCACTAATGAAAATCTTGGGGAAAATATTCGAACGTTAGATGAGTTGAAGATACAACAAGATTATGTTAATTCTAATAGAAACATGTTTAGTGAACAAGGTTTTTAGGTTAGTGATCAACATTGACTGTTCAATTTGAATTTCGATGAATTGGTCGTTATTTTTGGATAAACGACCAGGTAGTTTTCTAGTAGTTCAGTTTGAACCAACCATGTTGAAGTAAAGTAGGCCGCAATCAGATGGCAATAACCTTGTACAGACGGTCGTTCAGGACGACCATATTATATTGTGGTCATGCTGAAAAGAACGACCCGAGTTGATTGACAAAAAAAACTTTTGCGGGTATTCACAACCAATTAATCGATTGTTCAAAACTTGGATTAGATGAAGAAGTTATTTATGATGAAGAAAATCGGATGAGGTCGTTTTAGGTGTCAATATAATTTGGAGGAACCAGAATCTATCAATGTTATTGGATTCAGTTCCTACATATAAGGTAATCCTTTTATTGTTTTGTAATGGTGGTGTTGATATATGATTTGCTTGTCGTGTATAGGCATTTGACTCTAGAACAACCGTTATAGGATGGTGTCGCGAGATTTATGAAGCACAGATACTTCAAAATTGATGACGTATCTGTATCGACGTCATATCAGTATCAGATACTTGGGGATACCGGGGGATACGTATCAGATACTCCATATAAGGTATCCCCTTTTTAAATTACAAAAAGGGAAGGGGATACTTTGGGATACCTCTGATATACTTTAGAAGGGGATACTTTGTTAGAGAAATGCTCGGTTGAACCACAAGTTTTGCTATTTGAAGATTATTGTCAATGTTAGTTGAACAAAACAATATCTTGATTTCTAGTCTACTAAGTCAAGTGTTGGACTACGTTAGAATTTGGTAGTTGAGTATCATTAGGTAGTCAATATCGGTTGTACAGGCCGATATTACAGGTTTTTATCGGATATCGGAAAATACCTATACGATATCAAAAATATCGGCGATATAAAGACGGAATGATATTATCGGTTGTACAGGCCGGTACAGGCCGATATATCGGTTTTACTTGTACACCAATAATATCGGTTTCGTGAATAAATTTTTCATCAACATGCATCTAGTCTTTACAGACAAGTACAATGTCAATTGGAGAAGGTAAAAAGCGCTAATATATTTATAATATAAAATCAATGATTATATGGTAGGATATAAGATGGAAACCATATTTCGATTGCAAGGCAGAGAAAAATAAAAGATAAATATGAAGGATAATAAAAAAAATATTTACCGGCATAATGCGACAACAATCACAATGTTGGCTAATAAACCACCGTGTGTTTTGGAAATTTGAGATATGTGTATGATTCTTATTATTTTTTATTATGGTTTTATAATTATTATTTGAACTTCTATATTAAATGATGTATCACCGATAAAAACCGATATTATCTTATGTATAGGTGTATCGGACCCGGCCGATACGCGATATTAACTACCTTGGTATCATACATCACCTTCGAAGACTGAAGATCGACGAATACGTTTGGTGAACTTCATCAACAAGGTATATGAAGACTGAATCATTCTATTTTACTCACTATCTTACCATTCTATCTTATGAGACTATGTCGTATGACTTCTAGTAGATTTATTACAAAAAAGAAATTTCAAGTCAAGTTTGTATTATTAAATATCTCGAAATATGATTCAAGCATTGGATGTTCAAAGGCCATTAACAATATTAGTGGGAAACAATTTATTGTTCAAGAATTAATTTATGGATCAGTTGAAAATAGCCCAAACAATGATTCTATCATTTGGGAATGTTTCAAACATCAAAAGAGAGAAATTCAGAATTTTTGTTATTTCGACTCAGGGTAGGTTGGCGAACCAGTTCCCAAACTATGGATATCTGAGTTTATGGAATATATGAAGGTTGGCGAACCAGTTAAATCTTACTCATATTGGAACAATTGAAGTTCCTATTAGAATACATGAAGATTGGAGAACCATTTCGCAAACTCGTGAACCAGTTTCCGCATATATTGTTTATCTATATGATAGAATTTACGCAAGTAGTATGTATTCAATCTTAGTGGATACATCCATATTAATTGACTCGTTCTTTTAGAATTCGTATCTTGAAAGATATATAACAAGTTTCATACTTGGCATAATTCCGATTGGATTATTTGGATACAACTAGATTAATCTTGGATATTACTTTTTGGGATCGCCCAAGTACTCTTCTTAACAATCAGGTTCACGGACTCCTAGGTCTAGACTTTCTGATTGAGAAGAGATAGAGATATAAAATCTATATACATACTGTCAAGGATTATTAAGTTGGTCTACTTGTATTTGTATTAGGTTTTGTCCATACAGGTTTCCAAAAAGTTGGTGGTGTACTTGGTAGCCTCTCCTTTTCATACTTCCTACAAATTAGACATGTATTTTTATGTATAAAATTTATACATCTAACATGTATAAAATATATTTGTGGATATTTGTACTTATCAATATAATGTCTAAAAAAGCAGGGGTCTAACAACTACACCCAATATTTCGTTAGGCAATCTGTATGGATTAACTCCAATATAATTCCAAGAGTATCAACTAAACAGTCGGACTCAATCAAGGAAAATATATCCAAGAGTTATATCTCTGTTTCTCAATGTAATCAGCAAATCAAACAGATAGAAATCCGCGAGCCTGATTATTATGAGAAACAACTTGTACGGTACCAAAGACCAATGTTCAAATGTCAATCAATTTATATCAACAACCAAAGGTTGGATTATTTAATTGATTGAACTATGCACAACCTGCGATATTTCAATTATATAAACAAATATAATCAGAAAAGAAATAACACAGACACTAGAAATTTTGTTAACGAGGAAACCGCAAATGCAGAAAAAACTCGGGACCTTGTCCAGATTTAAACACCACACTGTATTAAGCCGCTACAGACACTAGCCTACTACAAGTTAACTTAGGACTGAAATGTAGTTGAGCCCTAACCAATCTCATACTAATCAAGGTACAATCGCGTTCCTTACTCCTCTGAATCCCAGCAGGACTCTGCGCACTTGATTCCCTTAGCTGATCTCACACACAACTAAGAGTTGCTATGACCAAAAGTCGAAGACTTGATAAACAAATCTGTATCACACAGAAAAGTCTATTGAATAGATAAATCTGTCTCCCACAGAAATACCTTTGAGTTTTTTTCCGTCTTTTGATAAATCAAGGTGAACAGGAACCAATTGATACACCGTACTTATATTCTCGAAGAACATCCTAGTAATATTAATCACCTCACAATAATCTTAATCGTATGGTAGAAAAACAAGATATTATGGAATCACAAACGATGAGACGAAGATGTTTGTGACTACTTTTTATCTTGCCTATAGGAGATTAAATCTCAAGCAAATCTTAGAGAAGATAGTACTTAATATGATAGAACAAAGCAAGATAAGAACATGCAACTACATAGAAAATAGTTGGGTCTGGCTTCACAATCCCAATGAAGTCTTTAAGTCGTTAAACTATAATGGTTTTAGGAAAACCTAGGTTAAAGGAGATTCGACTCTAGTCGCAACTAGTATCACATAGGAGGTGTGGAGATTAGGTTTCCCAGTTGCTCGAGTTCTCCCTTATATAGTCTTCAAATCAAGGTTTGATAACTTTGTTACAAAGCAATCAATATTCACCGTTGGATGAAACCTGATTTAAGATTTAAGCTAATATCTTTCCACCGTTAGATGGTCTTGGCTTGTTATACACAAATGAAATATACTTTCATTTAGATATGGGATACCGTACCTAAATATGTATATTGAGTTTGCTCAATAACAGTTAACCGAAGTTAGCCACATGAACACTTTTGTGTTAACCATGTTCATCTTAACACTTCTAGATCAAATGAATCTAATTGTGTTAATCATAGAGTTGTTCAATGTTTTATGTTCTCATAGAAGTATACAAGACACAATTGAAGCAAAATTGGATTGATTCAAAAGAATTAGTTCATGAACATTTTAGCCACGGTTTGAAAAAATTGCATTCCTTAATATATAAATGTATTTGTTCATGAGTATGAAAACATACTTACCCGATTTTATAACTCAACCACATAAGTCTACAAACGGGTACGCAAACTTAAGTTCCAGACTTAATCCTTTCCGATAGTTCGCAAACGGGCATGCATACTGTCGTTCCGGACCGAATTAGGTGAATAAGTTTGCAAACGGGTACGCAAACTTAGTTCCCGGACTTTGACAGTTAAAACCGTTCGCATACGGGTATGCATACTTGGTTCCCGGACCTGAATTACTTTTACAATGGTTTGCATACGGGTATGCATACTGTGCAATATCCAGACAATGATTAATTGTTCTAAACTCCCATTTCAATCATTGAAACATTCTTAGAAGACGACAATACCTGTCTCACACAAACTATTAGCTTATAATAAATTTTCAAGTGATCGAATGATCAATACGAAACATTCCGAGTCTACATCAAATATCTGTCTCACACAAATCATGTAAGATGTTACCAGGTGATTTTCACATGATCATCTTTTGACTTTCCTCAAGAATAATGATGAACATAGTTAAATAAAAAATGATTTCCAACACATATTTCGAGAAAGATATAAGCGAGTTAAACTCAGCTTGAAATATCTAATATGTATAATGTAAAGTCTATATAGCTATACGACTTTGTCTCAATAGGAGATAGAATAGAATAGACTTCTGAGTGATAGATGAGTCCAAGTCTCCACATACCTTTTGTTGATGAAGTTCTACAAGTTCCCCTTAGTAGTTTTTCGTCTTCAATCGATGAACGTCGTGAAGTCTAAAGCTCAACTACACATTTTATCCTAATCTGAGACATAGCTATTAGTAGACTAGAAATCAAGACTTATAGTTTTGACAACTAAACTTGACAAACAAGATTGAGATAGCAACGCTTGCGGGTTCGACTGAGCAGTGCTCTAACAATCTTCCCCTTTGTCAATTTTAATAACAAAACTATCAATACATATGGATTACAAAATAAATAAACTTTGTAGCTTCTCATCCAAATGCTTGATTTCCTTGGTTCTTCAACATTCCTTGAATTCTTCGTCACTCCAAGTACTCCAATGATTCTAAACGTGTTCAACTCAACATCATAGTTGTTGAAGATCTGTAGCCATAACAATAAGAAAACAGATGTTCTCGATTATTGTTATACAATGTCATAGTATTATTACACAGCATCAAAGTTCAATTGTATCACAACTTTGACAATAATACTACGGGGATATGTATTACTCCCCCTTAGTCAATACTTCATCTCATAATGAAAACCACTCCCCCTTACATAATGAACCGTAAACCATATGTATGTAGTGTGAACTACCAAATAATTCTCCCCCTTTTGGTCAATATAAATTGGCAAAGGTACTAGCGGGATCATAATAAAATTCTCAAAGAGATTATTCATGACTAAAAGAGAACATATCAACTTTGTTTCGATGATTTCACATAGACGAAACTTAGTGTATTCATCAAGGAGTTTATAAAGATACAAGAAAACTCCTACAATATTCCATAGTCGCACTCCCCACAAAGATTTGGCAATTAAGCACAAATTCAATTAAGAACTCTCCCCCATAAAATGTCATTCCCGAAAGAACAACAAGAGCGACCTTACTTTTACAAGAAAAGAAGGATTTCTTTGGACATTAACAAATCACATGAAACATGAATTTGTATCCAGTAAACTCAATTAAATTAACCACAAAGGAATCTTAATGATTAGTTTAATCGAAAATTCTCAACATAAGAAGACTTACGGAGCCATACAGTACTTTCACATAGAAGTGGATTAGGGAAAGATCAATACTGCGGAATATTCAAAAGTTCATTCTATCTTTTATCAATATTTGCAAGACATAATAGACTTAACTTTTGACATATATGGGACAATCATTGTTCACGGACGTAAACACACATATCCTATAACATTATTTGTAATATATGAAACCAATAAAGATTAATACTGCAAAATCATCTTCCAAATAACTTAGAATTTAAATAAATAAATCTAAAACATTGCAAGATGAAAATCGTTGGCAATAGCTATGTGTAATCACAATAATTGCTATTCCAAACCCTAGTTATCCTTCTTAAAAAGACAAGAATAAAATCTCATAAGAAGTTTCCTAGACAAGAATAAAATCAACAAGCTAAAAACAAATGACTCCCAAACCGAAGAACATTTCACTTACTTTGAATACGCTTCTCATATTCCCTATAATCATCAAGCTCATCTTCGATTAGATCAATCCTGGATTCGAGATTATCCATCTTGTGCTCAAGTATTTTGGTGGAAGATTCGAGTTCACTCTTCAAGGCATGCACTTGATCCAAGACAAGATTCATGGTTAATGAGAGCTTATCAAAATGAGAGACAGTAGGATTCACATCAGAGGAGGAATCACGTTTTTCTTGACACATCTCAATATCAGGAGAATCGAAACGGCCTTTCTTAGAGGGAAAGAGAAAAGTCCAGACATCATCTTCTTTACTTGAAAGACTTGATGAGGACATGATAGAAAAGGTAAATGAAATGCAATCATCAAGGAATGAAGTCTTCAACTTAAAAGGAAGAAGATAAGGGATAAATTTCCAAAAAGACTTTTGACCAAAACCCTAACAGAATTTTGGATATCCCAAAAAGGACTTTATTAGGAAAATCGTTTATGTACAGAAACGGTTCTTATCTCAATAACAGAACATAAAGCAGAAGAAGGAGATACAGAAACAAGTCAGAAATCTTTTCACAACCCTCTTGAAGATTATGGTTCTTGTCTAAGGGAAAAAACAAGAACAATCTTAAAACCTATTACAAATTGTAAGTTTTCCCATCCAATACAGGACCGGGTGGTTTCTTATGAGAGGAAGGAGATTTCGATATTCCCTGTTTCTGATTTTTATTTGTGGAGGGAGGATCAAGTGTAGATACCTTCTTTCCCTGCAATGTTCCGAAAGCCTTGTCTATTGATTTTTGCAAACTATGAATGGTTCTGAATATCTCTTTCGAAAATGATGTAGATTTCTTTTGAAATTTTCTTTTCTTCTTCTGATAAAGAAAAATAGAATAGGATTTTTCAAGAACCTTTGTGCAAATCGTCTCTGGGTGATCCTGGTTTTCATACAAGAGGGACACGCACTTTGTTGGGCCATTGTATTTCAATATGTCATTTTCATTACAAGAGAGGTATGAAAATGACATATTTTTAGGAGTAATATGTTGATTGGATTTAAAAGAGGTTATCAAAGATAATCGATCCTTCTTCTTAGAATCACAATTGCGAGATGTCACATTCTCTTTTTTTAATTCATACAGTTGACGTTCCATATTTTCAATCCTTTTAATCCAGGCTTCCTTCTCCAGTTTAAACATACTCTTCATTGAGTACAAATTTTTGGTCAAAAGATCAATTTTGTTTTCTGGAGAAGAGAGATCGTATATCATGGAATAGTCAGAGTTGTTAGAAAGACAAGTGTGATTATCAGCAAAGTAGTTGGCTTTTGCAAGAATTGATATCCTCCTTGTTGATTGAAAGTAGGATTTGTTGCAGCTTGCTTGTTGGCGTAACTGAAATTCGGATGATCTCGCCAACCTGGATTGTATGTGTTGGAGTATGGATCATACCTCGGCCTTTGCTGATTTTGGTACATGGCACTTGATTGCTCAACATCTTCGGTGTATGATGGTATTACAGCCGCTGCTATTTGTTGCATCATCCTCTCCATGTTACCCATTCTATGTTCCAAATGTGAAGAATCGCCAAATTCATTCACTTTCCTTACCACTGGTTCACCCCGAGTGTAGAATTGTTGAGTGTTCGCAGCCATATTCTCCAACAAACTTGTAGCTTCCGCAATGGTCTTGTTGGTAAGTGCACCACCACTTGCGGCATCAATCAAATTTCTCTCATTAGAAAGCAACCCCTCGTAGAAGTATTGAATGACAAGTTGATCGCTGATTTGATGGTGTGGAAAGCTAGCTAGAAGTTTCTTGTACCGCTCCCAATACTCATAGAGAGTCTCTCCGGATACTTGCCTAATACCACAAATCTCCTTGCGAATCACTGCTGCTTTTGATGCCGGAAAATACTTCTCAAGGAATAACTTCTTCATCCCATTCCATGTGGTTATACTCCCAGGAAGTAAGCAAAAGAACCATTCTCCTGCAACATCTATAAGGGAGAAAGGAAACGCTGTCACCATAGCCATATCGGCGTCTGCAGTTGCTTGCTTCAAACTAGTCACAACATGATGGAATTGTTGCAAGTGACGATTAGGATCTTCTCCCGCTAAACCTTTGAATTTGGGCAGCAAGTGAATCAATTGCGGCTTTAAGTCAATGGTTCCATTCAGCTGAATACATAAAGGCTGCTGGTCAAGGTTTGGAGAAGTGAGCTCCTTGAGTGTTCTTGGAGCAGGTGGTCGACCTCCCATTGTGTTGTCTTCCTCTTTGTCCGAGTCCGAGAATTCACTTGCTGAAGAACTAGGAGGAAGTGGAGTATTCACTGCTCAAATCAAGTCTTTTAGTAAAGTGCCCGAACGAAGACGTATACCAATTGGACTTGGTCTGCCCTCTCCACGCATTCACCAAAGAAATGGTACCTGAAATAAGATTTTCAAAGATTGAATGAGTAAACGGAAATCGAAAATAAAAGCAAAAATAAAAACTAAGAATAAAAATAACAACTAAACTTGCCACTGCCTCCCCGGCAGCGGCACCAATTTTGACGAGGTGTCAACTCACAAATAATATTTCACTACTTATCTTTACACTAGCAAGTAATATAATGAAAGCAGGATCGTCCCAAGGGAGGTATGAAGCAAAAGTTGTTATAAAAGTATTCTTAGCAAAGAAGATTTTGTTGTAGAAATTCTGAAAATTATAAAGTTGTATTCAAATATGAGATGAAATTGATTAAGGATTCATTCTCGACCACAAAACATAAACCAAATCGATATATAGCACGTTCTTCGCATTATCTTGTTACTAACAACCCTAGGATAATTAGTACGCTCAACTATCCCGTTATTATCTCCTAAGCTCACCGGATACGGAAGCGCTCGACTACCGGATTCTACTTATTCAAGTTACCTAGAGGTACGCTTACTAGGTATGATTCAAACAAGTGCTCTAAGTTTTGTGAGATAAGATTGTTCCTAGTGATGAATTCAAAAGCATGAATCACCTACTAGTGTCAATTTCTACATATGGGTACTTAACAAAGTCCCATCATCAATACCCACATACTGCTACTTGTGTTCATATTCTGTAGACAATTACGGGTCGAAGAAAATCTAAACTAGCAATAAGATTGTGACATAATTATTCAATTTCGAACTTAAACAATTAAGGAACAATCCATAAGCATTATTAGCATGGTAGAAATCAAACAATAACTAAACTTGCGAGAAAAACGAGCTATTGCATATCAATCGTGAGTTCATATTTTGGGCTTTGAAATCGCCCTCAATCAAAAATAGTTTTAGTTACTCATAAGTATGGAGTTCATCATCATAATAATAATTGAAATAAAATAAAGAAGATGAAAGATAAAACCGAAAGCAAACCCTAGTTACGGCTCTCTCCACCAAGCCCAAGTGTGAGAAAACCCACGTAGAAAACATGCTCAGAAAGTAGCCGCCGGAGGTCCCAGAAAGTGATCGGAACTTGGTCAGAAAAGTCCCTGGGAAGCAGCTCAGGTGACCGACAAAGTCCACCCGGTCACCGGTCAAACATAACGGCAGACCGTTAAATACAACGGTCAATCTTAACTGTCACTAACGGCGTCAACTGAATCAGATTGAGTGATTTAGAAATGAGTCAGAAGCTAACTAGGTGAGTCAGAGTCTGACTGCTAGGCCAAAGCCACCTTGCACAGGCCTGAACTTGTGTTGTTCCATCATAGTGCATTACAGTTTCATAACCAGTTCATGCTCAGGCCATATAATCTGTTCAATCCCAGCACTAAAACTTGATCCATAACTTCACAGCTCATACATATCTCCTTCCTAAGATCAATAGCAGCAACCAGTTCAGTTCAAATACTACCATTGCACACCACCAGAACTGCAGCCTTTGCAAGTAGCAGCTAACCTCATTTCGAACACATCCACCCGTACTACTACTACCTTCCATTCATGCCTGTATCACCTTCAACACACACAATCACCATTCATTACCATCTGTAGCTGCATCAGTTCATCACCAGAACCACCAAATCAACTTAAGCTCCAAATCTAAGCATACATCTAAGCAATACACTCATCCGGCTTCTCTGTAGACTTCCATTCTCCGAAATCAACACCTCAAGGCAATCCACACATCATTCAAGTCTCAACTCAAACTTGAGCATACCCCTGTCAGCTTCAGTCTTCAATCATCACAGTATAGAGTGTTCATATATCTAACCTCGGTTAACTACGGTTGAGCCAACATGGTGTACACGTTTAGGTACGGTTACATAAACCTAAATGAGGGTACATTTCATTTGTGTATAACAAGCTAAGTTCGATCTAACGGTTGAAAGATATTAGCTTGAATCTAATCAAGTTTTCATCTAATGGTGAATATTGAATGCTTTGTTACCAAGGTAACTTAGATTGCAAACCCTGATTTAAAAACTATATAAAGGAGAACTCTAGCAACTGGGAAACCTAATCCCCACACCTCATGTATGATACTAGTTGTATAAGCTAGAGTCGATTCTCCTTTAACCTTAGATTTTTCACGAAACCCTGTAGGTTAACGACTTAAAGACTTCATTGGGATTGTGAAGCTAGACCCAACTATTTTCTCTGTAGTTGTGTGATCTGATCTTGTTATTTTTATCGTATTTGAGTACTATCTTCTTTAAGATTGACTCGAGATATATTCCCCGATAGGAAAGATAAAAAGTAGTCACAAACATCTTCGTCTCATCGTTTGTGATTCCACAATACCTTGTTTCGCTACCATACGATTAAGATGATTGTGAGGTGGTTGATAATACTAGGCTGTTCTTGACTGGACTGGATTGTGAGGTGATTGATAATACTAGGCATTTCTTCGGGAATATAAGTCTGGTTTATCAATTGGTTCATGTGCACCTTGATTTATCAAAAAACGGAACAAAACTCGTAGGTATTTCTGTGGGAGACAGATTTATCTATTCCAATAGACTTTTCTGTGTGAGACAGATTTGTTTATCAAGTCTTTGACTTTGGGTCGTAGCAACTCTTAGTTGTGGGTGAGATTGGCTAAGGGAATCAAGTGTGTAGTATCCTGCTGGGGTCAGAGACGTAAGGAGCGCAACTGTACCTTGAATCAGTGTGAGATTGATTAGGGTTCAACTACAGTCAAGTCCGAAGTTCATTGGTAGTAGGCTAGTGTTTGTAGCGGCTTAATACAGTGTGGTGTTCAAATCTGAACTAGGTCCCGGGGGTTTTCTGCATTTGCGGTTTTCCTCGTTAACAAAACTTTTGGTGTCTGTGTTATTTCTTTTCCGCATTATATTTTGTTATATAATTCAAATATCACAGGTTATGCGTTGAATCGATCAATTGGGAAATCCAACCTTTAGTTGTTGATTGAAATTGATTGATCCTTGACCATTGGTCTTTGGTACCGTTCAAGTTATTCCTCTTATATTCAATCGGGGTCGTAAATTCCTATTTGTTGATTGCGGATTAAATTAAGAGATAAGGATATAAAACTCTTTGATATACTTTTCTCTAGATTGAGTCTGACTGTCTAGTTGATTCTCTTTAAAGTATATTGGAGTTTGTCTATTCATATTGCCAAACGAATTATTGGGTGTGGTTGTTGATGAAATTTTAGATAGTGGTAAGAAATGAGGTTGTCGTTCACTCGGATTCGTAGAGATTAAAGTTTTTTAAAAATACTAAATAAATATATACAAAGACTATTAACAATGGGCAAGAGGTACTGGGACTAAGGATTTAGCCAATCTTTATAACATAAGGTTCACTTATTTATTCTCAACAATTTTAGCTAAAGAAATATAAACATGGACTCTATTTTTTCCAAGGTAGATTCTCAAAACATTGATTGTAAATGTTAAGCATGGGACATCAAATCACCTAAGCTAAGCATGACCCATCTAATCAAATGACAACCAATTTAATCAAATCATATTTCAATTAATTTTAATGCAAAAGTCATAAAAAGAATAAAAATAAATTTACCCATGTATGAAGTTCGGCCTCCTCCGTCGTCCCAGTGTTGGGGTTTAACTCATCATGTCGAAAACACACTCAAAATATGTATTCATGGCTCAAAAAGTGTTTACAAGAAGAGAAAATAATGAAACAGGAAATCTGCAACAGCACAGGTGCGTTACAGACCGACTATTTCAACTCTCAACTGTTATGATGAAGATAATCGTTACAAATCTGAAGATAAATGTTGCAGAAGAGGATGAAGAAACTGTTACAATGAAGATAAATGTTGCAAACCAGTTGAAGAAACTGTTACAACGAAGATAAATGTTGCAAACCAGTTAAAGAAACTGTTACAACCAGTTGAAGAAACCGTCGCTGTTTCCCTGTTCTTCACGAGCAGCAGCAGCAACAACAACAGAGTTCTGAAAACTCTTGATTCACGCCTCCTGAGCTCTCCTCTCGACCCCAAACTCTCGACAACCCTTTTATGTGATCCTAGGAACCTATTTATACATCATTGCGACATTGAATCTCCTCCATTAACTACAAATAATCTTCTTTTACTCGGGTATATTTTTTTCCATTTTTTTCATTGATTTTGATTTTCACGCATCTGCAGCTGTATTTATTTCCTTCTATACCTTCTTCACGCTCTATAATATCGATTAAATCTTCCAAACACGTGCAGTACACGTTTAAATTTCTCACAACTCATGCAAGCTCATGTTTTTCCTCCAACTCCCTGTTTGGATTAAACCAAGTTATCCATCCAAATTTGATCGATAAAATCACCCATACTAGCTTTCTATAGTCATATCACGTCTACCCACTAAGTTTCAGGGATTGAATCTCACTAAATCACGTCCAAACATCCGATCGAAATTCTGTTGTTAATGAAAATATTTTCCCGCCAAAATTCATTTTTTGAATTTGAGAAGAACATGTCCTCCCCCTAATCCTGCACGGGTGTCCCTTTAGCACTTGTCTTATGGGGTGCAAATAGTAATTTTTGGGCGTAGATAGTAATTTTTCTGGGGTTCCTCCGACACATTTCTGGGGTGCTTCCGGTGCATTTCTGGGGTGCCTTTAGTACTCTTTCCTGGGGTGTAAAACACCACTTTTCGAGCCAATTTCGCCGCAAGAGCTTATTTCTCTAAAAATACCTGCAAAGACATAAAATAACAAAATAAATACAAAATCGAACACTAACAATATATACAATTGAGACATATTAGACACAATAATGCGTCTATCAGTTGTTGTACCCCCGCTTTTTCAATTGGTATCAAATCAGGCAAATACGTTAAAGACCTTATAAGTCTGTGTTTGTAGCGATCTGAATATGGACAAAGGGGTTATCTCTATAAACGTACCACCAGTCTTCGATGGCTCAAATTACTTATGGTAGAAAATTGCTATGCGTGCCTTTCTTCAAGCGCGTGATTTTCAATCATGGGTTTATGTGGTTAATGGCTATAATCCTCCGGTTGTTACAGAAGGCGATGTAATTGTTCCAAAGGATATTGGTAGATATGATGCTGCCGAGATTCTTGCTGCAAAGCAAAATTATGATGGGATAAATGCTATCATTCATGCCATTACCCCAGAGCTCCAGCATCATGTGACTACTTGCACAAAGTCTAAAGATGCTTGGGATATCTTAGAAACCGTGTTTGAAGGGAATACCTGTGAAAAGGAAGCTAAGCTTCAAAACCTAAATTCCGATTGGGAAAACCTTCGTATGGCAGATGACGATTCATTTGATGAGTTTAATCACAAAGTTTCTGAAATTTTTAATGCATCTTTTGTGTTGGGTAAGACTATTCCTGAAAAGGACGTTATGATGAAAATTCTCAGATCGCTGCTATCTAGATACGACTCTAAGAAGCATGCCATCGTTGAAGGTAATAACCTTGCAACTCTTTCCAGAAATACTCTTGTTGGAAAGCTAAATTTTTTTTATCTTGAACTATGTCAAAGAGAAAAACGCCACTTGTTAGACAACTCTGTTGTTGCATCTGATAAAAGATCTCGATGTCCTAAATTGATTGATGCAAAAGATAAGAATTGCTTTAATTCTACTCTTTCACTGTTTATACAACAGTTAAAGAAGACTCTCAGACAGAGTAAAAGAAAGTATCAAAAGAAAGATCGCTCAATCAATAAAAAGGATAGAATAGTTCAGAAAAATTATGTTAATGAAACTTGTTTCAAGTGCTATAGAAATGTCCATGATACTTCCAAATGTTCTGATGAGAAGTTTAGTGAGTTAACTAAAGCATGGATGGCTACTCTTTACTACTGTCCTGAGGAGAATATCTGTTAAAGTTCTCTTAACTTCCTTGCTGATAATCAGTCTTGTCCTCCTAACAGTCCTGATTATTCCATGATATGCAATCTTAGTTCTCCAGAAGAGTCTCAACTGGAAAAGGAAACTTTAATTACAAAGATTGATGATCTGGAATGTGAACTGCGGATTATAAGACAAGAAATTGATGTCTCTCGCAATTATAATCCTTCTAAGATACATCGAACCTATTCGATTAATTCTTCTAGGCATTTTCAGCAAGTTATTCCTGAATCTATATCATTCTCAAGTCATTCTGATGATATAAAAAATTAAAAGACACACCAAATGGTTTGGTTCTCTTGTGTAGAAATCAGGATCATCTAGATACAAGTTGCACAAAGCATCAAGAAAATCTCTCCTCTGTTAAACCTTGTTTTCAGAAGAGGAAAGTGAAATCTCCTAAGAAACCTTCTCTTTCAAAAGAGATTTCCAGAATCATTCATAGCTTACGAAAATCAACAGACAAGGTATTCAAAACTGCGCTGAAAAGAAAGAATGATGCACATAACTCTTCTTTCTTAGAGACAAGATAGAAACAAGGAACAACAAACACTTTCTCCCCTCATAAGAAACCGCCCAGTCCTGTTTCGGATTGGAAAAGTTACAATTTGTAATAAGGTATAAGATGGATCTTGTTGTTTTCTCTCTTAAACAAGAACCTCTTCAAGAGGGTTGTGAGGAAATATTTTTGTTATTTCACTGGTTTGTTTCTGTTCTTCGTTTGGCTACCTCTTAGGTAACGTTTTTTCTTGTAAGACTTTTTCTTATGGATAACCAATTTCTGTTAGGGTTTTTGGTCAAAGGTCTTTTTGGAAATTTATCGCCTATCTTCCTTCTTTTTAAGTTGAAGATTTCTCCTAAGAGAGAACATTTCATTTATCTCTTCTATCATGCCCTCATCAAGTCTTTCAAGCAAAGAAAGTGATGTTTGGACTGTGCTCTTTCCCTCTAATAAGATTCGCTTTGATTCTTCTGATAGTGAGATGTGCTCTGACAAACGTGATTCCTCTCTTGATGGGAATCCCACTATCTCTCCTCTTGATAAGCTCTATTTAACCATGAATCTCGTCTTGGAGCAAGTGCCCTGAAGAGTGAACTTGAATCTTCTTCCAAAAAACTTGAAGAAAAGATGGATAACCTTGAATCTAGGATTGAACTAATCGAAGATGAGCTTGAAGAATATAGGGAATATGAGAAGAACATTCAAAGTAAGTGAAATGTTTTATGGGGATTGTTACTTTTTAATAAATATCTAGTAAACTTCTTATGAAAATTTATTCTTGTATTTTTTAGAAGGATAACTAGGGGTTGGAATAGCCATTATTGTGAGTACACATAGCTATTGCCAACATTTTCATCTTGCAATGTTTTTAGATTTATTTGTTTAAATTCTAAAGCTTATTTGGAAGATGATTTTTGCAGTATTAATCTTTATGGTTTTATATATTGCAAATTGTTATGGGATGTGTTGTTTACGTCCGTGAACCTTGACTGTCCCATATTTGTTCAAAAGTTAACTCTATTATATGTCGGTATGAAAGTATTGATAAAAGATAGAATGAACTTTTGACTACAAAAGTTAATCCTTTTATATCATTGTGCAAATATTGATGGGAGGAAGGATAAACTTTTGTTTACAAAGATTCAGTCTATTATATGTCATTATGCAAATAGTGATGAAAAATAGAATGAATCTTTGATTATTCCACAGTATTGGTCTTTTCCTGATCCACATCTTTGTGTATATACTGTGTTGCTCCATAAGTTCTCTTATGTTGAGCATGACCGATTGAATTGATCATTTTCCTTGTGGTTAATTCAATTGAGATTTTTGGATACAAATTCATGTTTCATGTGATTTGTTAATATCCAAAGAAATCCTTCTTTTCTCTTAAAAGTAAGGTCGCTCTTGCTGTTCTTTCGGGAATGACATTTTATGGGGGAGAGTTCTTAATTGAACTTGTGCTTAATTGCCAAATCTTTGTGGGGAGTGCGGTTGTGGAATATTGTATGGG
This sequence comes from Papaver atlanticum, assembly GCA_023531105.1. Lineage (NCBI taxonomy): Eukaryota > Viridiplantae > Streptophyta > Magnoliopsida > Ranunculales > Papaveraceae > Papaver > Papaver atlanticum. The sequence continues at coordinate 3,203,983 of JAJJMB010014612.1, read as the reverse complement.
TTATCTTGTATCTTTATAAACTCCTTGATGAATGCATTTAGTTTTGGCTATTTGATGGCATCTAAACAAGTTGATATGTTGTTCTCTTTTGGTCTTGAAGAATCCCTATGGAAATTTCATGAGGATCCCACTAGTTTTCATACCTTTGCCAATTTTTATTGACAAAAAGGGGGAGAATTAATGTGTAGTTCATACTACAAATACATATGGTTTACAGATCATTATGTAAGGGGGAGTGATTTTCATGTGAGATGAAGTATTGATTAAGGGGGAGTGATACATATCACCATAGTATTGTTTTCAAAGTTGTGATACAATTGGACTTTGATGCTGTATAATGATATTATGACACTGTATAACAATGATTGAGAGCAATTGTTTTTTCATTGTTATAGCTACGGATCTTCAACAACGATGATGCTGAGTTGTACACATTTGTAATCATTGGAGTACTTGGAAGTGACGAAGATTTCGAGTAATTTTGAAGAACCAAGGAGATCAAGCATTTGGATGAGAAGCTACAAAAGTTTATTTATTTTATAATCCATATGTATTGATAGTTTTGTAACTAAAATTGACAAAGGGGGAGATTATTAGAGCACTGCTCGATCGAACTCGCAAGCGTTGTTATCTCAAGCTTGTTTGTCAATGTTAGTGATCAAAACTATAAGTCTTGATTTCTAGTCTACTTATAGTGATGTCTCGGACTAGGATAGATTGTGTAGTTGAGCATTAGACTTCACGACGTTCATCAAATTGAAGACGAAAAACTACTAAGGCGAGCTTGTGGAACTTCATCAAAAAAAGGTATGTGGAGACTAAAACTCATCTATCACTTGGAAAGTCTATTTCTACTCTATCTCCTATATTGAGACAAAGGTCGTTTATGGTTTTCGATTATACGCATTTGAGATTTTGAGCTGAGATTAACTCGCTTACATATTTATCGTAATATGTATTGGTAAGCTTTTGCTTCAACCAAGTTCATCTTATATTCTTGACGAAAGTCAAAAGATGATCATGTGAAAATCGTCGAGTAACATCTTACATGGTTTGTGTGATACAATCATTTGATGTAGGCTTGGAATGTTTCATTATAATTATTTCAATATCTTGAAAATTGCTTTGATGCTAATAGTGTGCAAAAACGGCTATTGTCATCCTTTAAGAAAGTTTCAATGATTGAAATAGAGTTTAGAATACTTAACCATCATTGGATTATAAACATAGTGTGCATTCTTGCATTTATGTGATCCATGACCGGAACTAAAGTATCCATACCGTATGCGTACTTGTAGTTGTGAAATTCCGTGTACCAATTACACATATCGGTACACATATTTGCGTAAGGTATAGGTCCGGGAATTTCTGCTGGGTTTTGGAAGTGTACTTAAGTATGCGTACCCGTTCGCATACTGGCGAACCCAAACTCAGACCGGCTACTTAAGTATGCATACCCGTTTGCATACTTGAGTGGTTAAAGTTCCTAGAATTAGTTTGTTCATGAACTAATACATTTATATATTAAGGAATGCATTCTTTGAAAACCGTGGCTATAATGTTCATGAATTGATTCGAGTGAATCAAACCAATTTTGCTTCGATTGTGTTCTTGTATACTTCTATGAGAATATAGCAATTGAACAACTCTTTAACTAGTTTCATTTGAGTCATTTGAACTAGTTATGGTTAAGATGAATATGGTTGATATGAGAGTGTTCATATAGCTAACCTCGGTTAACTACGGTTGAGCCAACATGGTGTACACGTTTAGGTACGGTTACATAAACCTAAATGAGAGTACATTTCATTTGTGTATAACAAGCTAAGTTCGATCTAATGGTTGAAAGATATTAGCTTGAATCTAATCAGGTTTTCATCTAACGGTAAATATTGAATGCTTTGTTACCAAGGTAACTTAGATTGCAAACCCTGATTTAAAAACTATATAAAGGAGAACTCTAGCAACTGGGAAACCTAATCCCCACACCTCCTGTGTGATGTTAGTTGTATAAGCTAGAGTCGATTCTCCTTTAACCTTAGGTTTTTCACGAAACCCTATAGGTTAACGACTTAAAGACTTCATTGGGATTGTGAAGCCATACCCAACTATTTTCTCTGTAGTTGCGTGATATGATCTTGTTATTTCTATCATATTTGAGTACTATCTTCTTTAAGATTGGATCGAGATTTATTCTCCGATAGGCAAGATAAAAAGTAGTCACAAACATCTTCGTCTCATCGTTTGTCATTCCACAATATCTTGTTTCGCTACCATACGATTAAGATTATTGTGAGGTGATTGATAATACTAGGCTGTTCTTCGGGAATATAAGTCCGGTTTATCAATTGGTTCCTATGCACCTTGATTTATCAAAAGACGGAACAAAACTCGTATGTATTTCTGTGGGAGACAGATTTATCTATTCCAATAGACTTTTCTGTGTGAGACTGATTTGTTTATCAAGTCTTCGACTTTGGGTCGTAGCAACTCTTAGTTGTGGGTGAGATCAGCTAAGGGAATCAAGTGCGTAGTATCCTTCTAGGATCAGAGATGTAAGGAGCGCAACTATACCTTGAATCAGTGTGAGATTGATTAGGGTTCAACTACAGTCAAGTCCGAAGTTCATTGGTAGTAGGCTAGTGTCTGTAGCGGCTTAATACAGTGTGGTGTTCAAATCTGAACTAGGTCCCGGGGTTTTTCTGCATTTGCGGTTTTCCTCGTTAACAAAACTTTTGGTGTCTGTGTTATTTCTTTTCCGCATTATATTTTGTTATATAATTGAAATATCACAGGTTGTGCATTGAATCGATCAATTGGGAAATCCAACTTTTGGTTGTTGATTGATCCTTGAACATTGGTCTTTGGTACCATTCAAGTTATTCCTCTTATATTAAATCGGGCTCGCAAATTTCTATTTGCTGATTGTGGATTAGATTAAGAGATAGAGATATAAAACTCTTTGATATACTTTTCTCTAGATTGAGTCTAACTGTCTAGTTGATTCTCTTGAAAGTATATTGGAGTTTGTCTATTCAGATTGCCAAACGAATTATTGGGTATGGTTGTTGTAACCCCTCTTTTTTCAAAGCCTAAGAATTTGTTGATTATAAAGAGAGAAGACTTGGTGGTTATTTTATGATGCTTCAATTCCGACTCATCTACTTGAATAGCTGCTTGACCGCGAATGATGATGTGGCAATGACGTGGAGAGAAAGAAAACTGTCCATATTAACACGTCAGGAGAATTTAAATAGAAAGAAATAGTTGGCCGTTGGATTTACTTCACGGTTAAGATGTAAAAACTACAGTTTAGATTCTTAATAATTCTTTTACCGATCCTTTGTTCTTCTTCACAACGAAATCAGACTTCCTAGATTTGATTTCTATAACCCTAGTTTCAGTAGTATCAGAAGGTAGTTCACGTAATCTTTGAGATTTCTTGTCACATATTTACAATATTTGGGAATTACTATTAAGGATCAAAACTAAATTACCAATTAGATTTAGAAATACATCGATTAAATCATATTCAATTAGTCATTCTGATTGAGGCTCTTATTATAGATGGTAGTATCTCAATCAAGATAAATAAGGCAACGTGGTTAGCCATCAATGGCGGACTGTCATAAACAACAGTGAAAGGAAGATTTTGGCAGGAGAAGAAAAACGAGTAAAAAGATGAAAATAAGGTTTGTTTCTTTATGATGTTGAACTTGATCTCCATCTCCGGTAGGTGAGAATTTGTTCAAACACTAACAACGAAAGAGAATGACCTTTCTTGAAACAATAACGGCGAAAGGAAAAGAACTTGAGAAGTTTCGTTTGTTCAAGTGACGTGGGAAAATAGAAACCGTCTCTTTCTGCCACATATTTGGCCACGTCAAAAAACGCTGTTATTCAGCTGTTAATCAGCTGGCTATATAGCATTTTCGCTTCAATTCCAAGGTTATAAAATTTAGCTTTAAGGCTTCTTAGGAAGTCATGTTCTTCGTCTTGTTCGGAGAGAAATTAAAGTATTTATTATAGTTTTATTCATTCAATAAAGAGAAATAAGATTGAATCCAAAGATGTTGAGGATCTAGTGTTTGTTCATAGTAACCTTTGTCTCCTTTCACGAAAAAGTGAAAATTATACAAAGAGAAAAAATAGAATATGAGATATTAATGGAGATGCATTTTGAGAACAAAAGCTAAACCAAAACAGGATATAATATAATTTGTGGAAGAATAGAAAATATGAAAGAAACAAAAAACGATGAGGTTTGAGTATTGCTATTAGAATTTGGTTTTATGTGAATTGAAAATTGATAAAAGGCTTTACCAATTGAGAACTGATTAATGTCATTTTTCAATCAAATAACAAAAGAATCGACTTTTGCATCCTGGATTAATGTAAGATTGATCAGATGTGTAGAACGAGTTGAAGTGGAAATCCAATGCATTTATGGAGATGGGGGTGGTGAGAAGGTTAGAAAGACAAGAATTTGGAGTTCGTTTGATTCATACGAAACCAATATGAGTTTGATTGAGAACTATGACGCTTCACGTCTAAATAAGTGCTTATAGGGTATCATCTACCTCTATGTTTCTCATAATCGGCGTCAGTGTAGTCAAAATCATTCTCCAAGGTCGATTACCCGCCGAGTAATCGCTACATGCTATATGACCGAGGTGATTTCTAATTCCAAGTCATTTCCGATTTTTAGCGATTAAGGCGCCCGATTTTACCTATTTTTGAGTAAAACGAGTTAATGATTTTTCCGAGTTGGCCTTGCATGCACTAAAATCAGAAAAGAATTTTTTTGTAACCTCTCAGATGGGAGTTGTAAAATTGAAAAACCTCTAGATACGTGATAAATACGTCCAATATAACAATATTACACACTTATTTACATGATAGTGTTAAAATTTTAATTTTAATTAGATACAAATCATGATTTATGAGTAGCAGTATATAAGTCTCTAAATAGGTTCCGATTACTAGACCGAGTTCTGGCAATTTCGAAGTCCGAACTTATTGCTCTTCGCTCCAAGCTCCCCAACCGAGTAGGACCGAGGAACGATTTCGACTACTTTGATCAGCATTTTGGTTTACTGAAAAGAGAGTTTGCAACAGAATATGAGCACTTCCATTTAGTTTCGTAATCTAGACAACCACGTAGTAATGTGTATGCTACTGCCACATTTGTAGGGGGCAATATATGAATTTTACGAATTAATTTTGGTTTTTCAGTTGTATATGTTCTTCAATTTTTATAGTTAAAATAGAATGATTCCATGTAAATCTTAAATCAAACCAGGATGCATATTCTGACAAAAAATAGGTTTTGGCTAGATGAAACTGGTTTTTCATCCTGTATATTCTGAAAAAGTCAAACAACCATATGTACATAATACTACATCACAAATAAACTGATTTCACGTTGCATATTCTTACAAAAAACATGTTTTAGTCATCCTGCATTTTTTGATAAGATTATATGAAATTATACGCAAGATAATAATATAGGCTAATTTAAGTTCCTTGTGGCTAGAACGTGGTTGGGCCCCTCTTCATATATCAACACGTATTATATATTAGTTCTAAAAAAAATCCTACTTTTTCTCACATAAAACATAAAATAAGTTTTTCCGAAAAAGTAGACCTCTCTAAATCCTGAAAAGCAGGACCCACTATTTGAGAAAAAGGATAAAAAAAACAGTTACCAAGACGTGTTAAAAAAGTATGTAGCCTGACCACATCGTAGCTGCACTGATTTAAGTTAAATTTCAAAATTAACAGACCTGCTTAAGATGTACATTCATAATGAATCCATATTCACAACTTACTTTTCATCAATGTATGCGTGAAAAAATTGAGTTTTTTATAAATAAAAAAATTAAACAAACTACATCAGTAGCTTTTTTGTACAGTAAGGTTTTAGGAGGAAGACAACCTGCTACATGCTGCCTTGCATAGTTATCATTTTCTTAAGCGTGCTAATCAAATTCTATCTTCTTTGATTCCTCCACATGTTTCGTTGTGATTTCCAAACTTCTTTTTTTTCAATTCTTCACTTTTTTTCCCAACCAGCATCAAATCATGCATATGCTTCGCTTTTAGTTCACTAACGGTCTTCACATCATGCCTATGCTTTGTACTTGATACAATATTCTTCCCACTTTTGTGTCTTACAAACACTTCAATAGTAGTTCAATCATAACGACTATTGTAAACCTGGATGAAACCATATACATCATAGACTATACCTGAATGAAACAAGTTTCATTATAATTTATACCTAAATTAAATAAATACATTAAAAAAAACCTAGATTAAACAACATACATCACAAATTAAACCTGGATGAAATTGGTTTAATCCTAGTTTAAACCTGGATTCAACAATATACATCACAGATTAAACCAGTTTTATCTTAATTTAAACTTGAATTAAACTATATTTAACCAAATCTGAAAAATCACGAACCTAGTTTGACAAAATCAACAAACTGTAAATTAAACCATACCTAGGTTCATCAATGTAATTGGTCACAAAATCAAATAATTGCACAAGAAAAAAATAGACTATCAAGGTACAATGGGGACTATACATAGATGAAAACAAGATCAACCGATTGTAGACTAGTTGCATCTAGTTACATCAGAGGCTAGATTTATGTAAATCCAAACCAAATTCATCCAGTTACAAGTTCATCAAGATCTGGATTGGGATGAATTCTTATTCAATTTAATGATCAATACATGTCATTTTAAAAATAAAATCAAAAAGAGAATTAGGGTTTGGAAACTTATGAATTTTAGGATTATTAAGAGTCAATCCATGTTCTTAATTGCTCATTTTGTGAAATTAATTGAAGATAAAACCTTACTTCTCTTAATTTCAATGAATTTGAGAAATCTTAATTAAATTTGACACTAGAAGAACAAATTCACTTTCGACTGCGGTGGTGGTGTCGATGATGGTAGAAAAATATAATGGAGGAAGATGATGTTGTAGATGGTGGAAAAAGATAGTAGAGCAAGATGATGTTATCGATGATACTGGTGGTGTTGGTGTTTATGGTGGTAGAGAAATATATTGGGATTAAGATGCTGATATGAATGGTGGTGGAGATAATGTTGTCGATGGGGGAGTGTGATTTTTTGGAAGAAAAAGTGTCTTGTTGAAGGGTTTATTGTCTATCCAAAAATTATGTGGCGCCGTCCATTTTAACCTAGCCCAAAATTTTACTGGTCCATCACGATCTGTATTGAAGGTTTTTATTTCCAAGTTTTTGAAAAATAAAAAAATTAAGACACCAGTTAATAGGAGAAAAACAATGGATTTATGGAGGAAATGTTATTAACTAAATCACGATCAAAATCAGAACAAGGTCAAACGATATAATAAGATGGAATTATTTTCAAAATACCAACCATAACCTTAAAAACCTGACCAAACTCATTTACAGCAAAACGACGAAAACCTCCTTACATCCAAATACTCAACTTTCAATTCAATCGTCGAGGTTGAATTTAAAACCCAAAAGTTATTGGTAAACTTTTAAGTCGTTGATAACAAAGCCAAAATGTATTTTGATTTATGAGGGGAAATAAAGCTTAGCATTTTCCTGATTATCAATGATTGGCTCGTCATCTCCATGCATCAAAGGGACTAATTTTTGGTTAACGGTAAGGATAAGATCAATGGTTACATAATTAACACTGGCAAGTTGAAAATGAAAATTCGACGATTTTTTGCGACTATTAATCGTATTTCATAATGATGATGGTGGTGTGGCTTCTAAGTGAGTTTCCGTCAGTTTCAAATAATTGATTGTTACTTCCATTCCATTCACATGCCTTTTCGTCACACCACCTTAACCGTTTGTCATTTTATTCCTTGGGAAAGCACTTACTGTACGTATTGTAGTTTCAGAATTTTAGGGAAGAAGATAAATTTTTGATTCTAAGTTTAAGCACATGTTTGACCTTTGACCTCTATTTTAAGAAGTCAATCCCTCCACTAACGTTTTTATTCTCTCATAAGTTTTGGACAAATTAATAAAGTGACCAATTAATAAACCCCTTTCTTATATAAAGTAGCCTTTCCGTTAGTCATTTAACCTGGACCCACCAAAATGGTCAAACACGTTGATTTGGTCAATCATGCATGTTCAAATTACCAATATATCATTACTAAATTATCCTTTTTGTCTTCCTCCTTTGAGTCCTTCCTACGCCTGATAACTCTTCCCATTTCCGGTGGCTGCTTGTCTTTCTCATTTAGTTTCTGTGTGGTTGCCGTGAATACATGTTATGTAATCAACTAATCAATCCTTTTCAAATTATGAATAAACAACCATTGATTCTACCATGGTTAAAGAATCATCAAAACCAACGGCAATAATGAGACTGAGACAATAAGATGGGTTTCTAGTTGATGATTAGTAAATCAAATTCATGATTTTTTTTTTTTAAATTCCATCGATTTGGGATAATGGGTTTGTATTAATTCAAGTTATGCATGCTTGTTTGAGCTTAAATTCATCAATTAGGTTTCTGAAAGTTAATTTGGGGGTTTCCCTTAATTAGAGTTCTTGACGAATTTGAGGTTTTAATTCCTTTCTGAAATTGATTTGAAGTTAAGATAAAGATAGAAATTAGGTATGAATCAATTGGAGGAAATCTGAAATGTTGATATGAAACATTGGGAAGAAAATTGGAGTTGCGGTGATGGATTTATGACGCAGACAAAGAAGAATTCTAGGTATGAAGAACACATACCTAAGGGAGAGTTGCTGGTTGTTTTTATTGAGTTTGTGGTCATGCTTGGAAGAGTTAGGACATGAAATTGAAGCTGTGAAGAACACATACGGAGATGACTAGAGGCAGATTGGAAAGAATTTCAATTTGAAGAATGGGTTTGTGCTTGATCCATTGGTAGTTCTCGGCAAAGTTTTGGTTGGGATAGGTGTATGCCGGTAATATGAACACTATGAAATCCAATTAGACCCAACATTTCATGGCCTATTTCTCCATCTATCACGGCAGGATCAACACCAATTCTTCCATCTTTTTCACCTTTTATTCGAACTTATGCTTTGCAGTGGGTTATTTGTAATCAATAGTTTAAGATCGATGAGCATTTAGTGTTTGCGATTGTTTAGGAGAATGAGTTTGTGATGGATAGGCATTCAATTCAGGGAAGGAAATGTGGAAAAATCTACAAATCAATTACTCATCTATCCCATGGTTACCAGTTTACACATTCAACGTGTATGTAGAAATGCCTACATAATGATGTTCTTCACTTGGTTCGAGTCACTGAGTTGGCTCGAAAACGATTCATGTTATTAACTCGACCTAGTCAATCCATGTGAGGGTCTAACTGTCTTTTACTGAGTAGGATAACTGACGCATAAGCATTTAACTGCTATTACCCATTTTATTCAAAAAACGGGACAGAAAAAGTCAGACTCGGCCAGTTTATATAACAATTCAAAAAAACGGCCAGTTTCTTAATTATGATTCAAAAAGTTGGTTACTTTATTAAAATCTCTCACTCTTATTACCAGGACTCGAAGTTAAAAACTTGACATCTGCAAAGAAGAAATTGACATCGTATGACAGATCGAATGTGCTTGTACTCGGTTTGTTGTAAGTCAGTTTTATCGGAAAATCCCAAACTTGACTTCTTTGATTAGTTCCCGAAATGATATAATTCCGGATGTGATGGATGATGTTAGTCTTAGCACTTCGGAAGACATCAACAATAAAGATCTTATAATCAGCCTGTAAGGGTTTTCTGTTTCTTTTTCTTATATTGAAAAAAGAAAGAAATAAAAGTCAATATAAAAATCTTATAATCAGCTTGTAAATGTTTTCTGTTTCTTTTTCTTATATCGAAACAAGAAAGAAAAAAAAGGAAAATTGAATGCGAGCCCCCACTCGACCCTATAGGAGATAAAATTGTCGGTACGTGCTATCCCATAATTGTCTTAGATAGGATCCGCTGCCAAAATTCTCAAGTCAATGTCCACTGATTTGAATCTTGTCGAAGGAAACCATAACGATAGATTTATCGAGATATTTCTCCCAAATATATCACCGAGTGAGATAGAGAAAGGGCCACATCATCCCATTGATGATCAGATATTGAGAGGGCTAGGCTGTTCGGTCGATTTTCCTCTCAGGATATTACACGATATGAAATTCGGTGAGGGTAGAATCACTCGTTAAGAAAAGGGAGGATTATTTGATTAGATTTCGCTTCAGTGTTAGTGCTTCCCACGAGTTCTTTGCATGAATGTCGATTTATTGATAGGTATCTTGTCCTTATAATAGGCTTGAAATTGACAACCACAACCTAACCAAATAAAGATTACTTCACATCGAGGCCAAGTCATAATTCTCACCAATCCGTCGGTGTAGAGAGAGAAATTCGAAAGCAAACAACAATCTGTCACCACAGAAAACCGACCAAAGAAAAGTTTTAAAAAGAAAATCAAAAAGACAACAGGAAACCATATTTAAAACAGCTCTTACATCTCATTCGCCATTTTTCTCTCCTCTCCACCAAAAAAAAACAAAAATTCTTTTCCTAGTTCCCTCTGTAAACAAAACAATTATCTCTTTCTTTTCTTCTCTTTCTATCACCACCTCCACCACCACGACACCATTACCAGCCTATCCTGTTTCTGATCAACGGCGGGATGGTACCCCGTCGTCTGCTATCGTGTTTCGGACGAGGTTCTAATTCAAAAGCAAAGAACCCGACAGCATCAGACCACCATGCAACAACGCATGATCAGACGACGGAAGAACAACGTAGAGGGGGAGCGGTGGTCGTAGAATTATTTTCATCACAAGGCTGTGCTACTTCACCAGAAGCAGAATTATTAATATCAAGATTAGGAAGAGGGGATTTTAAGGATGAACTTGATGTACCGATAATATTGTTATCATTTCATGTTGATTATTGGGATTATATGGGTTGGAAAGATCCATTTGGTTCAAGTCAATGGACTGTTAGACAAAAAGGTTACATTGAAGCTTTGAAACTGGATACAATGTTTACACCTCAAGTTGTAATTCAAGGTACAACTCAATGTGTCGGTACTGATAAAGATGCTGTCCTCTCAAACATTAGATCTGCTGCTCGTTATCCGTCTCCCACATTACAGGTATACAACCTAATCAAACTTCCTATATGTCTCTCTTTTTTCATCTCCTGTTTTCTTGTTTATGCTTGTTCAAAAAAATTACGAGAACCGCAATGCGCTGATTTCTGAAACAAAAAGAAAAACACTGCGCCAAAACTTGACATTTTCCAGAAAACAGGGTATTTTTTCTTTTTTTTGAAAGGAAAAGGCAATGCCTCGTAATTTCATTAATATGAAATTTTGATTACATCATGATCAGAAAACAAAAAATAAAAATTAGTACTAAATTTACAAATTTCGAAACTTAAAGAAACGAAAAAATAAAATTGTATTAAGATTTTACATTCTGCAGAAGAAATTGACATCCTGATAATGGTTTCAAACCATTTTGTTTCTTGATCTTTTGAATCTTGATCAGATGCTTCCATAAAAAAGAAGTAATATGCCCAAATTGATATCAAAGCGATCAAAATCGGTCTTATTTGCCGAATTAGATCGTCTTCTTTCCAAACATACTTGATTATAATGCAACACCACCACCAGAGAAAGTCATTAAGGCTATTAGATAACAAATCTTGATAGCATAGATATGCCATCAGACCCATAGAAAGATAAAACCTAAAATCACAAAAATTGTGATTTTTTTATTGAAAGCATTAAATACTATTTACACAAACTTAAATCTACCTGGAAAATCTGATATCCCAGATTATATCCGAACAAATCTAGATTTGGAGATGAAGAAAATTGAAGACAGAAGTTTCAGATAATTATTTGGGAAAAACGGTTATGCAGAGAGAAAAGAGGGAGATTAAGATTAGAAAACAGGGTATTCTAATTTAAAAAACATAACTAGACATTTAGTTAGCTAAATTGGATTCTACATAACTTAAAAAGGATTAATTTAAAAATCCATAAGAATATCATTACCATGACACTTTGAGCATCGATTTATAATGTTCTCTATGCACCCATTAAACTCCCAGAATCACAGTGCATGTTCCATTAGTCGTGCACAATAAGCTCTAAAGTTTGGGGGTGCTGCATTGTAAATTGTTTAACTTGCTGGATTTTCTAACACCCAAGCGTGATTCTGCAATAGATAACATAAAACTTGACGTGCGATAAATTTTTAGCCTCAAGGGGCCACAACCTCACTAAAAAAATTAATAGCTGGTGTTTATATTATGAAAGAATGTGATGCAAACGCATACTTTGCCAGTCTTGCATTTTTCCTTTAGTTTTGCGTCCTAACCTTTTTTTTTTGTCGTTTAAGATTTCAACTAATTTAGACGGTGAAAAATGGAGTGCCTTTGTAGTGAGTGGGATGAGTTGTGAACACGTAACTCTGAAGCTTGGATTTAGTAAAAGGAATATCAAATAATGATTTTCATCTAAAAGAAAAAAGAATGAAATAATGTATACATAACATGGATTTGGTCGGCAACTTCTTTCCTTTCCTTTTCAGGTTTAGCCGTTAGGTTTAAGTTATGCCTACCAAGTACTAACTACCAAACCAACATCACACCTATATCCACCAATTTCACAACTGAAACTTTGAAGCATAACGGTACGTTCTTTGCCAAGTTGCTACCCTGTCCGGACTATCCTGTAGGTTAAGCAAGGTTAGCGCCCAAAAATATAAATACATCTAAAGTTAAATGGGTCATAAATTAGGTGGACCTGCTCCCTAGTGAAAAATGTAGCCCAAGGGCCTTTCTCAATCTCACTTCATATCCTCTCCACAGTTGGTCAATTACAGGAAATAGTTCTGTACACTCTCTTTAGCTCACACAGAGCTCCTACTAAGCTAGAGCAGATACTGAAGAGCTTTTGTGAACTAATTCGATACCCACACATCTCCGGTTGTCGAGTCGAAATAGATAAGTTAATAGCTTCGGCGAAGCCACAAACTACCAGACCATGAAATGTTGGACCCGTGCACGTGGCCCTGCACATTGCACATCTATAGAATACCAAATATCACTCCCACATTTGAGCTGCATTTCGCTGCAATTGGAGGGATCTGGAGTTCAATTGAGTTTAATAATCGTCGGAGGAATGATTTCACTGTGAAAAGAGAATAAAAACTCTCTGATCAATGTAATTGAAGGTGGTGAGAATAAATGATGTGGTACTAAATCTTTGTTGTTTGTGTTAACTCATAAAACAGGCAACATTTGAGAGGCCTTCAGCAGACACCTTACAGGTCTCACTAACTGGACCTTTGAGGACAAAGATTGACAACCGTGGTGTAGACGTAATGGTGGCTCTCTATGAGAGTGGACTAGTCACGGACTGCCCGAAAGGTGAAAACAAAGGTCGTGTCCTTGCTAATGACTATGTTGTACGCAAATTTGAGAAGTTGTGCACAGTGAAAGATATATCTGCAAAGAAAAGCATAAACGGAACAGCTAACTTTACACTCTGGGAAGGTTTCAATAGTAGCAAATGTGGTGTTGCTGTCTTCATTCAAAACAGTTCCCTGCAGACTTTTGGTGCTCAGAACTTCCAGTTGCCTGAAAACCTATGAGAGATTCAAATTCACGGAGACAATTAAACGATGTTAACTTGGGACTGCGTTTATTTTGATGCTGGGATTGAGTTTGAACTAGCTATTTTAATGTGTTTAATTTGTGGGAGTTATTGAGAATGAGAGCACTGCACTTGTATTCTTCCTCTATTCATTTTTTTTTTCCTTCTTTGAACTTTTATTGTGTTCTAGAGCAGTTAAAACTTCGGGATTGAATTTATTTTAATTTCAAACTCTCAAAGAAAAGAAAATGATATATCTTGTAACTATGATGAACCGAGAAACCTTGATGCTAATGCTTAAAATATAATCAAACTTTGATCCATTATTAGCAAATGATATGCAGTCTGATCCATTATTAGTAACATATATCTACACAGCATGTTATACCGCTTGATAAAAACAAAATCAATATCGACCCTGGCCGGGCGGCCGCATTTGAATTCTTGAGTCATGGGTTGACCGGTAGAAACCCGATTGCAGAAAGAACTGCTAGATACAGCTGCCTCAAACAAAAGCATCCAGAATGGGTTATTCTTTTAACATTTTTTAGTTAAGCTATGTCCCCACTCCCCAGCAACTCAAGTACATAACCTTCTGAAAAGACTCGTCCACCTGTTTTCGCTTCTGATCCCCCACTAGTGCCGCTCCCCCATTACTAATAGCACAAGATGACAAGCCATTTATCGCGCTACATTGATCAGAAATGTGTTCTACTCCGATTGACTTCCTGTCAGACACTAATGACGATGACGAGAAGAACCTTTTCTTATTGATGAGTTGAAGAGATCTTAATCCAAAATTCCATGTGAAGGTTTTATGTTCAGTGTGACATTGATGAACTATGGGAACTGTTGTTGCCATACATAATTTGCTCCTCAGGTTACGAGTAGAACTGCTTTTATTCATGTTTGTTTTCCCTTTTCTTTGGGTTGTTTATGGATCTGGCAATGGTTTTTGAAACTTGAAGTGATTAAAAAGACAGAATCTGGATTCCCTTCTATAAATGTGTAGAGAATGAAGATGTAGTTTGGCTCAATGGTTGCAGGGACCAATAACTAGTTGAAGATAAATTTGCAAAATGAAGGGAAGAGAAGTGTACGTGGCAGCAATATCTTCAAATGGTTGTGACTCATCCAATAGGGAGAGAGATGTGTCTGTCTGGGTATTTATTTTGTTTTCGGATTTTATTTTTATTGGAGAAATGTGCATGAAGATCCCAGTGAACATGGCTGTATCATTGCTACCATGGCCATCTTATCTCATCATCAAAGATTCCTTGTAAAATAAAGAAGTTTTCTTCTCTCTTTTCTTTTTTTCTGTTCGTATATTATCGAATTTCTGGTATTTGTTTTCTGTGTATATATGGAAGGATAAGCACATAGCAAGTGTCGTATTCTTTAGTGAACGTAATCACCGATGAACTCTGTTTTTCGATCACGTGCTGTTCCAACAGCAGCATGTCATAGATGCAACGCGAGTGCAGCTTCAGCTGGTAGGCTTGTGGCTTATTATGACGTGCCAGGCAAGTGGTGCACAATGATTGTGCGTTACAGTGTTGCAGGTCAAGTCAGTGTTCGACAATGATTGCGCGATACTGCATAGACTGTCAAGTGCTAAGTATGGCATAACCCTGCAGGGCCAGTGAAGTGCAAAAATGGCCCTACACTGTAAAGACATTTGGCTAAGTAATGAAGCTTATTGGCCGACACAATGAGTAGCCCAAACTCAAGGATGATGCAAGAAGGTAGAATAGGCCAAGAGTTAGTCTATGCATTAGTTCAAGGCTGGCCAAAGCTTGAGTAATGCAAACAAGCTAGTAATGCAAGAGTGGCATTGCTATTGTCAAGCAAATTGGCGCAGTGAAGCATATGACGCATGAGCAACCAGAATTAGCTTAAGCTGTTGGCCTTGATGATTGAAGCACAAGGATTGTCCGTGCATTAGTTTAGAACAATAAGCATGCATGGCCAAGATGGCTAAGCATTAGATCAAGGAAGAATTCAGTAAAGCACAACAATTGTGCAATACGGCTCAAGTGACGGTTAGGAGTTGGTTACGGACTTCACAAGTATGCCAATGATGCGAGACAAAATAAAACGGTTATAAAGGAGTTTACAAGCGTGGGAGAAGGTTCATAACTACATTGGAACAAGTGTTGAAGGCTAAGGCGAGTTAGAGAAGAAACTGGCTTAGTTGGCACTTTATAGGCGGTTATAGAACTGCTCCATGGGACAGATGGCTGTCCCATGTGTGTGCAACGGTTGAGCATGGTTTTTGGCCAGTAAGGCTGCTATATAAATAGTCCCAAGGCATGGGAAATTCGGCAGGCTTACATAGGAGAGTGTGAAACTCTGATTGAGAGAGTTTTTGTAAGGCTAAGACTTGGTTCAAGGTTAACAAGTATGTGTAAGTCCCTAAGTGGGCAAGTTTTATATTTCTTCCCTTTGATGCAATAAAATGAGATAATTGTGTCATGTTCTAAATGTTATTGGTTGACTGATTGTTGTTGGCAATGTATGGCAATGTTTGACTGCATTATGGGTGCATTTAAGAAGTTAAGAGAAGTGAAAGAAGGATAAAGACTTCCGTTGTTGAACTGAAGAGTTGGCTGTTTGCATTAGCGAAAACTTATAAGGTTGAAGTGCAGGTGGGTGAAGCTTGATTCACTGAACCATTGTGCTGTCGGGTTACACTTTCGCAGAAATTTGTTTGGGGCATTTAAAGGTGTGACAATTCGGGTATGAGAGATGTGTTTGGTACAAAGTTCAAGTGTATTTGTTGGATAATATGCTGGTACTTCTTTCTCTCTTAATCTATTTTCCTGTGAGCAAGTAAGTGGTGCATTGTATTAAGAAGGTTTGCATTCGAAATGGGTTCTAATGGCATGATGATCGACAAATAACTACCGGGTAAGTTTGATCAACTAGAGAAGTATGGTGATCTTGGCAGTATGACCATTGACATGGGTTGTGATGGCCTAGATATTCCTCTTGTTTCTGAAGATAATGGCGGACTAGATTTACTTGAAGGAAGAACATCAGATTGGTTTAAAGAATTTGACGAAAGAGTAGGTGCAGTAGAGGACAAGGTGTCTGATGCAACCTTGTTGAATTGCGAAACCAATGCTGAAGTGACTGAATTGAAAGGGAAATTCAGTGACATGAAGTCCATAGTAACAGGCCATGCGAAGCAAATGTCCAAGGAGATGACAAGCATTCGCAAGTTAATCAGTGATGGCATGTTTGCAGGGGAAAACGTGAATGGAGAAAGCTCTAATCGAGTCTCCGAGCCAAGAATTTATGCTGGTTCCAAAAATGCTAGAGAAATTGAGAATTTCTTGTATGACGTTGAGGCCTACTTTGAGACGAATGGAACTGGGGAAGGACAAAAGGTAACTCTCGCAGGCAATTACCTTGGTGGTGATGCAAAGGTTTAGTGGAGAACTATGCTGCAAGAAGATGAAGTTGTTGGTTATGTCAGTACTATGTCATGGAATGACATGAAAGATGAACTGAGATGTCAGTTCTTGCCGAGCAATGGTGCTTGGTATGCAGGAGAGAGTTTGCGTAGGCTAAAAATGACGGGTACACCACAGGCTATGCTGAAAACTTCCTTGCATTGGTGCAAGAAGTGCGTGGCATGAGTGAAGAAGATTAGATGTTCCAATTTCTGAGTGGCGCGAGTTCGTTGGTTGTTACTGAACTCAAGAAGCGCAAAATTCAGAGTATCCAGATGGCTATTCAAGCGGTAAGAGAGCTTACCAGTTGCACAACAGCTAAAGATGTGCAAAACTGTGAAGGTAAGTCCAACGGAAAGGTAAAAATCTATAGTAAGTAAGAGCAAGCATGAGCCAAAGGAAGATGAATTGTTCCCTTCATCCCGGAAGAATAAGGGATGTTTCATTTGCAAAGGTTTACACTTCGCTAAAAGTTGTCGACTCAAGGCTCAACTTAATGCATCAGTTGGGGATGACTATGGGAGTCATTCCAGAAATACTAGTGAAAGACGAAGTGAAAGTTCGAGGAAGAGGCCTCGCAGCGAAGTTGTTGCTCACTTTGACAAAGGCATAAAATAAGCTAGGACAAGAAGGAGTGTTTCAGTCTCCATTGGCAACACTTAGTGCAGAAAACATGGTATTTTCTGATCTTGTTCTTATGTAGCTTTAGTTGTTGGTTGTTGCAAACTCTGTGTGTAGAGTTTGGTTGTACATACTTTTATTTGAGTCTTCAAGTTTGTATATATACTTTTCTTTGGTGTAAGCAAGTTACTTTGTTAATGAAGTTTTAGCTTTCCAAAATGATCGGTGGATCAATAGTGTAATGGTACATGGTCTGGTTATGTAAGAGCAGTAATGAATGAAGGTGTTTTCATTTATAAAGTCTTGCCTCTTTATTTACGATGTAAAGCTAGTTCACGGGGAGATGCTGCGATAGCATACTTAGCCTAACGTATGCAATGACGAGACAAGCAGAAAGCTAATAAGCAAAGCATGGGACAGAGGTCCTAGTTGACGCAAAACTGATGTTATTGTTTGGGGATTGCAATATGGCACGACAGCAGATGGGCAGCGTCAGTGCAAGCAATACAGCAAGATACAAATCACATCATCAGCAAGCATGAGTTGGGAAGAACTCATGGCCAAGAGAAAGACACGCACTTTCCAGGCAATGCAGTTCAAAGAAATAGTTGGAGACATATTGGTTTTGAAGGCATGGCGTATGGACAGCTAAAAGGTTAGCTATGTTATGTCCAAAATATAGTTAGTCACAGTTGCGTAGATGGGCTGTACATCTCAATAGTTTTGCTTTAGCGAGTTAGGCAAAGAAAACATGCACATTTCTGATTCGGGTATGCAAGATGGCCTAAGTATAGATAGTTTATACTTCGCCACATTCAGAGAAACGAGTTCTTGAATGGCTTGCATAATCAGAATTTGCGAGGCATGAACTGTTAAGTTCGGGTATCTTATGTGAATAGAATCCCTATGCACTTTATGACGTGCTTAACGGAGGCATGGAGGACAACAGTCCAAGGCATGTGCCAACAAAAATAATTGAAAAGAAGGCCAAGTCGTTTATAAGTCCTTGTCATATTGAGTTAGATGCAAAAGGAAAAGTCTGGAGGCGAAAGACTATAGAAAAGATCATAATGATCAGTTCAGAAGAATCATTCGGTGCGTACACTTAGGCATAAATGATTCAAGTGGAATTCAGTCCTAATTTGGAGAAATTGGCTAAGAAGAATTTCAAGTTTGCATTTGGGTATTGATGCAGATTTGACTAGGAGCTGAAGTGTAGTGCACAACACTAAGGCATGACTCAAGTAGATGATATATATAGCAATGCAGTAAAGCTAAGTGGTGCTGATGCTTAAGCATGAAAGTTGGCAAAGGCGTTTTTGCAAATGCCAGCAATGGTTGTTGAATTTCAGAAAGGTTCTGAAAGTGCATGTAGAGAAGTTAAGACAAGTATAGTATTTATACTGGGTCGCGTTCAACGAGGGAGTTAAACATATTAGATGGGGGAGGTCTATGACGTGTCAAGCAAGTGGTGCACAATGATTGTGTGTTACAGTGTTGCAGGCCAAGTCAGTGTTCGACAATGATTGCGCGATACTGCATAGACTGTTAAGTGCTAAGTATGGCATAAACCTGCAGGTCCAGTGAAGCGAAAAAGTGGCGTTATACTTTAAAGACATTTGTCTAAGTAATGAAGCTTATTGGCAGACACAATGAGGCTTCATTGAGGGAAAGGCAAGGCAAAGACAAAGTGACAAGATGCAACGTGCGATATTGGCATTAAGGAATACCATGGAATTGAGTTGGCCCAAACTCAAGGATGATGCAAGAATGTAACATAGGCCAAGAGTTGGTTTATGCATTAGTTCAAGGCTGGCCAAAGCTTGAGTAATGCAAACAAGCTAGTAATGCAAGAGTGGCATTGCTATTGTCAAGCAAATTGGCGAAGTGAAGCATATGATGCATGAGCAACCATAATGAGCTTAAGGTGTTGGCCTTGATGATTAAAGCACAAGGATTGTCCGTGCATTAGTTTAGAACAATAAGCATGCAGGGCCAAGATGGCTAAGCATTGGATCAAGGCAGATTTCAGTAAAGCACAACAGTTGTGTAATACGGATCAAGTTATGGTTAGGAGTTGGTTACGGACTTCACAAGCATGCCAATGACGTGAGACAAAGTAGAACGGTTATAAAGGAGTTTATAAGCATGGGAGAAGGTTCATAACTACATTGGAATAGGTGTTGAAGGCTAAGGCGAGTAAGAGAAGAAACTGGCTTAGTTGGCACTTTGTAGGAGGTTATAGAACTGCTCCATGGGACAGATGGATGTCCCCTATGTGTGCAACTGTTGAGCACAGTGTTTGGATAGTAAAGCTGCTGTATAAATATTCCTAAGTCATGGGAAATTCGGCAGGCTTACATATGAGAGTGTGAGACTCGGATTGAGAGAGTTATTGTAAGGCTAAGACTTGGTTCAAGGTGAACAAGTATGTGTAAGTCCCTAAGTGGGCAAGTTTTGTATTTCTTTCCTTTGATGTAATAAAATGAGATGATTGTGTCATGTCCTAAGTGTTCTTGGTTGACTGATTGTTGTTGGCAATGTTTGAATGCATTTTGGGGTGCATTTGAGAAGTTAAGAGAAGTGAAAGAAGGCTAAATACTTCCGCTGTTGAACATAAGAGTTGGTTGTTTGCTATTATAAGGCTAAAGTGTAGGTGGGTGAAGCTTGAGTCACTGAACCACTGTGCTGCCGGGTTACACTTTCGCATAAATTTGTTTGGGGCATTTAAAGGTGTGACAATTCGGGTATGAGAGCTGTGTTTGGTACACAGTTCAAGTGTATTTGTTGGATAATACGCTGGTACTTCTTTCTCTCTTAAGCTATTTTCCTGTGAGCAAGTAAGTGGTGCATTGTATTCAGAAGGTTTGCATTAGAAATGGGTTCTAATGGCATGATGATCGACAAATAACTACCGGGTACGTTTGATCAACTAGAGAAGTATGGTGATCTTGGCAGTATGACCATTGACATGGGTTGTGATGGCCTAGATATTCCTCTTGTTTCTGAAGATAACGGCGGACTAGATTTACTTGAAGGAAGAACATCAGATTGGTTTAAAGAATTTGACGAAAGAGTAGGTGCAGTGGAGGACAAGGTGTCTGATGCAACCTTGTTGAATTGCGAAACCAATGCTGAAGTGACTGAATTGAAGGGGAAATTCAGTGACATAAAGACCATACTAACAGGCCATGCGAAGCAAATGTACAAGAAGATGACAATCATTCTCAAGTTAATCAGTGATGGTATGTTTGCAGGGGCAAACGTGAATGGAGAAAGCTCTAATCGAGTTTCCGAGCCAAGAATTTATGCTGGTTCCAAAAATGCTAGAGAAATTGAGAATTTCTTGTATGACATTGAGGCATACTTTGAGACGAATGGAACTGGGGAAGGACAAAAGGTAACTCTCGCAGGCAATTATACCTTGGTGGTGATGCAAAGGTTTGGTGGAGAACTATGTTGCAAGAAGATGAAGCTGTTGGTTATTCCAATCCTATATCATGGAATGACATGAAAGATGGACTGAGATGTCAGTTCTTGCCGAGCAATGGTGCTTGGTACGTAAGCGAAAGTTTGCGTAGGCTAAACATTACGAGTACACCACAGGCCTATGCTGAAAACTTCCTTGCATTGGTGCAAGAAGTGCGTGGCATGAGTGAAGAAGATCATATGTTCCAATTTCTGAGTGACGCGAGTTCGTTGGTTGTTACTGAACTCAAGAAGCGCAAAATTCAGAGTATCCAAATGGTTATTCAAGCGATAAGAGAGCTTACCAATTGCACAACAACTAAAGATGTGTAAAACTTTGAAGGTAAGGCCAAAGGAAAGGAAAAATCTGTAGGCAGTAAGCGCAAGCATGAGCCAAAGGAAGATGAATTGTTCCCTTCATCCCAGAAGTATAGGGGATGTTTCATTTGCAACGGTTTACATTTCGCTAGAAGCTATCCACTCAAGGCTCAACTTAATGCATCAGTTGGGGATGACTATGGGAGTCATTCCAGCAAGACTCGTTAAAGCCGAAGTGAAAGTTCGAGGAAGAGGCCTCGTAACGAAGTTGTTGCTCACTTCGACAAAGGCATAAACTAAACTAGGACAAGAAGGAGTGTTGTTGTCTCCATTGGCAACACTTAGTGCAGAAAACATGGTGTTTTCTGATCTTTTTCTTATGTAGCTTTAGTTGTTGGTTGTTGCAAACTCTATGTGTAGAGTTTGGTTGTACAGACTTTTATTTGAGTCTTCAAGTTTGTATATATACTTTGCTTTGGTGTAAGCAAGTTACTTTACGTTAGCATACTTAGACTAACGTATGAAATGACGAAACAAGCTGAAAGATAATAAGAAAAGCATAGGACAGAGGTCCTAGTTGATGCGGAAGCGATGTTGATATTTTGGGATTGCAATATGGCACGACGGCATATGGGCAGCGACAGTGCAAGCAATACAGCAAGATACAAATCACATCATCAGCAAGCATGAGTTGGGTAGAACTCATGGCCAAGAGAAAGACACATACTTTCCAGGCAATGCAGCAATGTAGTTCAATGGAATAATTGGAGACATATTTGTTTTGAAGGCATGGCGTATGGACAGCTAAAAGGTTAGCTATGTTATGTCCAAAAGATAGTTAATCACAGTTGCGTAAATGGGCTGTACACCTCAATAGTTTTGCTTTAGCGAGTTAGGCAAAGAAAACCTGCACATTTCTGATTCGGGTATACAAGATGGCCTAAGTATAAATAGTTTATACTTGGCCACATTCAGAGAAACAAGTTCTTGAATGGCTTGCATAATCAGAATTTGCGAGGCATGAAGTGTTAAGTTCGGGTATCTTATGTGAAGAGAATCCCTATGCACTTTATAACGTGCTTAACATAGGGCATGAAGGACAACAGTCCAAGGCATGTGCCAGCAAAACTGATTGAAAAGAAGGCCAAGTCGTTTATAAGTCCTTGTCATGTTGAGTTAGATGCAAAAGGAAAAGTCGGGAGGCGAAGGACTATGGAAAAGATCATAATGATCAGTTCAGAAGAATCATTCGGTGCGTACACTTATGCGTAAATGATTCAAGTGGAATTCAGGCCTAATTTTGAGAAATTGGCTAAGAAGAATTTCAAGTTTGCATTTGGGTATTGATGCAGATTTGATTAGCAACTTAAGTGATGAGTGCCAAATATTGCATATTTCTACACCTTTCTATTGGCATTTAACTCATCTTTTGTGCTTTAAAATCATATATTGTCCCAAATTCTGTATTTTTTTACTGTTTTCAAGAATAAATACTTTTACTAATTAACTTTGTGTTTTTAGGTACTAAATAAAGCTTGGATGATTGAGGAGCCAAAAGAGCAAAGAATTGGTGACAACGAAAGAGAGACGACAAAGCTCCGCTAGAAGGCAAGTGAAGAATGTTGTTTTCACCTCATCCGCAAGTGAAGAATGTTGTTTTCAAGAGCTAAAACTAGAAGTGGGCTTGAAATTAGCTTTGAAGAAGACACGGGCCTAGAAGAAGATCTCCCAAGAAATAAAATCCAAGACCTAAACCCGTTTTCATCTCGAACCGTCAGATTTGATAAAATTGCTAAACATTCAACGACATCCCCACTCTGTGCATCAGATTTCGCTACACCTGCCTAACACCCTAGCACCTACCACTCTTCCCTAACCCGAGCAGAAGCCAAACACTTCCTTGCATATCGTTCTCATCTTCTCCAACCTCTGCAAAACTATCAGTTCACTTCACCTCTATCAATCAATTCCATCCCCGACCACCTCTGAGCTCAGCCACCCTCTCAGCAACCATCAATCAAACCTCTAATCTCTATCTCTCTCCATCTTATCTTCTACCTTATCAAAAATAGTAACCCTATAAGCTAGGATTGAGAGATATAGAGTTAGGGTTATCTTCAATAGCTAAAGCAAACATCAAATCAAGAGTTGCAGGTCTGATTTGCAGAAGGGGTTTGTCGGAAAACATCTTTTGGGTGAGTGGGTATTCTCTAATTTTCGAATTTAAGTGATTGAGAAGAAATTGATGTATAAATAGAAGAGAGGTTTTGATATAAAAGGCATGCCCGGAATAACCGGTGCACCAAGCAGTAGATTTCCATATTTTCAGTATTATCATCATGTTATAATTCAATAACTAGGGTTTAGATGAAACCATTAATTTACTGCTAAGTTTGATTCATGTTTCTGATATTGTTCTTGTTGTGCTTTACTTGTTTAGGATAAATATAATCTGAGCTCTTCATCATTTTACTTTCACAGTGTATGTCATGCATCCATTGTAGTTAGAATACTTCTGTGATGAATGTGCTGCAATTCATGCTTCACTGACTTTTATTGATCCCTTGACTAATTATACCTTAATCAGACAGTTAGTGCTTTGGAAAGATACCCTAATTGCGATTAGAATATCCATCTTAGGTTAGGTTTAATTATCTAAGTTATCAAATTGGTCTGTGATTAGTTGTACTGTAAAAAGACAACTAATACTAGGGATTAGTTAGTAACCTTAGTTGACATTAAACCCTCCAATTGAGATTACCATGGATAGACGGCAGACTAGTATCTTGACCGGTGTCCATTACAAGGGACACTGACTTAGTGTAGGTTAATAGGTGGATTCGACTGCCCTAGTATCCATTTATCTGCTTGTTTACAGTTTCATTTGCTTTCTTAGTTAATCTCTGCAACATCTAGCCGTATCGGCAAACAAAACCCCCTTTTTGGTTACTCTTTGTTCTAAGTCAGTTGTAGTAAAACCATAAAATCGACTCTACACCCACCTTGTCCCTGTGGATCGACTCGTACTTATCATGTTTACATACTCGACGATGTATACTTGCAGTGGTACAATTGTAGGTACTGTTTACAAGCCTACCATGAAGCGTAGTGCACAACGCTAAGGCGTGACTCAAGTAGATGAGATCAATAGCAAGGCAGTAAAGCTAAGTGGTGCTGATGCTTAAGCATGAAAGTTGGCAAAGGCGTTTTTGCAAAGGCCGGCAATGGTTGTTGAATTTCAGAAAGGTTCTGAAAGTGCATGCAGCGAAGTTAAGACAAATATAGTATTGATACTGGGTCGCGTTCAATGAGGGCGTTGAACGGATTAGGTGGGGGAGGTATATGACGTGCCAAGCAAGTGGTGCACAATGATTGTGCGTTACAGTGTTGCAGGCCAAGTCAGTGTTCGACAATGATTGCGCGATACTGCATTGACTGTCAAGTGTTAAGTATGGCATAAACCTGCAGGGCCAGTGAAGTGCAAAAGTGGCGTTACACTTTAAATACATTTGTCTAAGTAATGAAGCTTATTGGCCGACACAATGAGGCTTCATTGAGGGAAAGGCAAGGCAAGGCAAAGCCAAAGTGACAAGATGCAACATGCGATGTTGGCATTAAGGAATACCATGGAATTGAGTTGGCCCAAACTCAAGTATGATGCAAGAACGTAGAATAGGCCAAGAGTTGGTCTATGCATTAGTTCAAGGATGGCCAAAGCTTGAGTAATGCAAACAAGCTAGTAATGCAAGAGTGGCATTGCTATTGTCAAGCAAATTGGCGAAGTGAAGCATATGACGCATGAGAAACCAGAATGAGCTTAAGGTGTTGGCCTTGATGATTGAAGCATAATGATTGTCCGTGGATTAGTTTAGAACAATAAGCATGCAGGGCCTAGATGGCTAAGCATTGGATCAAGGCAGAATTCAGTAAAGCACAACAATTGTGCAATACAGCTCAAGTGACGGTTAGGATTTGGTTACGGACTTCACAAGTATGCCAATGACGCGAGACAAAGTAGAACGGTTATAAAGGAGTTTATAAGCGTGGGAGAAGGTTCATAACTACATTGGAACAGGTGTTGAAGGCTAAGGCGAGTTAGAGAAGAAACTGGCTTCGTTGGCACTTTATAGGCGGTTATAGAACTGCTCCATGGGACAGATGGATGTCCCCTGTGTGTGCAACGGTTGAGCACGGTTTTTGGCCGGTAAAGCTCCTGTATAAATAGTCCCAAGGCATGGGAAATTCGGCAGGCTTACATAGGAGAGTGTGAGACTCGGATTGAGAGAGTTTTTGTAAGGCCTTGAACCAAGTCCGTGTAAGTCCCTAAGTGGGCAAGTTTTGTATTTCTTCCCTTTGATGCAATAAAATGAGATGATTGTGTCATGTTCTAAGTGTTCTTGGTTGACTGATTGTTGTTGACAATGTATGGCAATGTTTGAATGCATTATGGGGTGCATTTGAGAAGTTAAGAGAAGTGAAAGAAGGCTAAAGACTTTCGCTGTTGAACTGAAGAGTTGGTTGTTTGCATTGGTGCAAACGTATAAGGCTGAAGTGCAGGTGGGTGAAGCTTGATTCACTGAACCACTGTGCTGCCGGATTACACTTTCGCAGAAATTTGTCTGGGGCATTTGAAGGTGTGACACTTATCATCACCCCGTATCCCGTGAAATTTGTCTGGGGCATTTGAAGTTGGGGTCAATGGGGTGTTGATTCAGATCGAAGACATCAAACATTCGCCAAACAAATATCAATTTAAGCCTCACCAGTTACACGGGTAGATAAATTGGCTCATAAGAGCTCACAGGTCTGTCAAACACACGAGTACTACTGGCAGTCCCATACTTATCAATGTTGCCTTAGACTAGAATAGTATAAAGTAAATGAAAAAGGAATTAAATAAGAGGTAATACGTTGGTTGACTTCAATAACCGTAGAAAAGAATTTTATTTTTGTTTGAATACAAATTGAAATCCCACTATTTACAAGTAGAAAGGGGCATATAACACCCCTGAGAATCAGGCATCTTTTTTCTTTCTTTCTGAAATTCTCATCATCAGGTATAAGGTTCATCTTTCTTGATCACATCTTTGTTAACCCAAAACACGTTATTGTCAGCCACTTGAACCCTTTAATTACACATTACACTTCTCCCAGCTATGTGATAAACCTAATAACAAGAACAAGAACAAGAACAAGAACAAAAGGGGGGGAAGGAAGTAGAAATGACACATTCCTCATTATCTCCAAGCACAATCATAAAGAAAATCTTCTCTGCCTAGACCAAAGAGAACATCATCATTTGCGAACAATTTACACCGAATCAGTAGCTTCAACCTGTTGGCGAGCAAGATATCTCTCTCTTCGTTCTTTCTAGAAAGTTGAATTCAGAGAAGAAAAGTATAAGAAATAACGGAAAAATAAAATATAAAAAGAAAACGGAACAAGCACATGCCAACCGGCTATTTACCCATTCATCTATGACTAGTCCTTCTCCAACAATACGTGGACCAGCCTCTTCTGGTGGTTTCTTTCGTGCCTCAAGTGCAGCCTCGGCCTCAGCTAATTGACGCTTTAGTTTTTCCATTGCCTTCAAAATTCAAAGAACATAAAGTTTGGTTAAGGCACATTAATAAATACCCAGAAGTAGCTCCAGAAGGTTGTAACTTCTGGTATGTGTGATGCAACTTACAGGGCTAGGGCGATCCACGTCTAAGAATACAACTCTTAAGATCTGCTCAACTGCGACTTGATCCTTCTGCTCATCAAACTGTGTCCAGAAAAAGAAAAGAAAAATCATGCTATTATGGCTCCTCAAGGAAAAGCTAAGGAACAAATATTGAAGAATGCTACCTAGAAAGTAGTAAACAAATAATATCACAACATACACCAAAAAGAGGGTAAGCAATGCCCCTCTCATAGGATAGGTCAGCAACGGCAAGTCAAATGCGTTTACGTAGATGGCCAATCAGACAAACCAAAATACTTATATATCATAAGAATGAAAAATGGAAGAGCACGTAAAAGGCATAAAACCGCAAGGTACATAACGTGGAAATCTGATCGTAGCATAGATTTCTATCTTTAATGGCCCATAATGTCCACTTTCCAAACATCCAACTATGACATCATGCAGCGCCTATTTCTGTTTCACCCCAGAGCAGAAATGAAACACGCCTGCTACCTAATGGATTGAAAGGGTAACAACTATTCAACTTCTGCTGTTGCATTCAGATACTCAAACTAAGAGCAGAAACAGGACTACTTGCATGACAAATAAAGATGACGCTTTTTATCGGGAGACCTTGATGAGGTAGGAAAAGAAGTTTCATAAAAAAAAATTATTATATCTTTTATTTTGCTGGGGAGTTCTTTAAAGAGCCACTGAACAAATACTTAGTTCGGTAACGATATCAAGGTCCAAAACTGAATGTCGAGAAGATAAAAACCAAGAGACTAATTTAATTTGCAATCAAATTGTTTAAGGTAACGCTAGAAGTCTAGAACCAGAACAAATATTAAGATACTCACACAAGCAGTTCTGGACAAGCAAGCTTCAGTTGTTCTTATTCAAAGTTTGTTTAGATTAAACACGCGTTGTTATTGTTCATGTTTGATTAGAAAATATTGTAAAACTTTTAATTAAAAGGCTCAAAGAATATGAGCCATTTAGGACCACTCTCATGATGAGGACTACACGAGATAAAGCAGGGGAAGCCCGCCAACAACAAACATTGGTTACATTCTCGTAATTAACTTTCCTGAATTAAAAGATTATCAAGTGACCAGTACCATAAAAATGTTATGAAATCTAATTCAGTTATTACAACATTATGTTTGACGAACCTAACTATCCGCTGGACATTGGTGCACACAGGAGTTAGCACAAAACATTCATAAAGAACAAGAAACTCAGCAACAATTTAATATATTCATTTGTACATCATAAATTATTATGATTATAATCAAAAGTGAACAGAAATGCAAGTGGATTATATAACTCACCAGCTCAGGCACATAGTCTACTCCCTCAGTCACCTTCAAACTCATTATCTTAAATTTGACCCTGCTCTTTTGATCAACTGGTTTCTCATTGTTCTCTGGGTGCTCGACAAACTTGAACACTAAAAATCAAATAGAAAAAGTAAATAAAAATGGAAACTGGAAACTGGAACCACTACTTACTATTTTTAGGATTACAGAAAAATCAATGATCCAAAGTTAAGAATTTAATACCAGTTGCAATAATACTTTCACCGGGAGCAAGAACTCCACCTGGTGGACGCATAAAACAACTCTTGGGCGCAGTTGTTTGAAACTAGAGTCAACCAAGTCAATTCCAAACATTGGTTAGTTAAATCCTTTATCCAATACTGTTTCTAAAAAAAACTAACAACCAAAAATATCCTGTTATAGACAAAATTTGACAACCGTTCAACTAATTCTTGACAAAATTCTCTTTATCCTACCTTGAAAGCTACATGGGATTTGCAGGTGTTTTTAATTTTTATAGCACTTCTTACTTGTTTACCAGGTTCATCTACATCAAAAGACAAGAAACTTATAATCAGGTAAAGAAGAAATTAAACCCTAACCAAATACAAGATTAATTAGAGGCAATGTCGGAGAATAAAAAAAAAAAAAAAAAAAAAAAAAAAAACCCAAATAAAGAAATCTGATGCTTACATGGGAAATAGAGTTTGGTTGCTGGATCTAGCCTCAATCTACGGCGAGTAGGAATTAAAGATCTCGCAACAGAAATTACTGTATTTGATGATTGAGTATTTGTTGATCCTTCAACAACATGTTGTTGTTGATTATGATTATAGTTATGATGATGATGATGTTGTGGTTGTTGTTGTGAAATAGAGGAAGAAGAAGTTGATGAAGAAGTTACATTACTGGTATTATTTCCTCCTGATTGCCAAAATGGCATCTTACACAAACTCCATACTTTCCCATTACTTGATTTCTCATCGGCAATAGCCATCTCTTACTCAAAATCAGAATACAAAGTGAAGAAGATTTTCAAGATTGCACTCCCATGAGATCAGTTTTTCCTTCCAAAATCCTTTTTGTTGGATTGGCGAGATGGCGGTGGCAAGGGGGGAGGGGGAAGAGAGAAAAAAAAGAAAGAGAAAGTGGTGGGGAGAGTGGGATGGTTAATGAGACAGGTCGGATCTTAAAGATGAAATTCACTGTACTTAATTAGGTCTAGTTCATGTCCGCTGCTCAGTTGTGTGCTTGCTCTCCAATTTCTCACTTTTTCAGAACACTCTTTAACTTTTCTTCTCTTTAACACTAACTGGTAAGTAGTACTACTAATCATAATCATCATTCATCAATGTATTTTAACTCAAGTTATTAATAAGATTTAGCTGTCACAAACTAAAGCTTTGTGAAAACCTTTTTGATTCGTTTTGACTTCTGCAAACGTGGGTCATTGTAACCCACTATGTAATATGGGGTGCTAAGAGCAAAGGCTATATGGGTAGTCTCCAAATGGAGACTAACTCCTTAAATGAACGAGAGAACCCATTATGGGAAAATACAAAAAAAGACACTACACAGGAGACAATCTCCCGTGCAGTAAAATTTTCTGGGATTTTGATCAGACGGGGACTGTCCCCCGTCCAAAAAAATAATAAAATAATCATCCAAACGGGGGACTATCTCCCGTTTGGAACTAAAAAACTTCTAAAACGGGGGACTGTCCCCCGTTTGGTGCAAAAAAAATTGCTACGCGGGAGATAGTCCCCCGTGTAGCCCTATTTTTCCTGACGGGGGACTGTCCCCCGTCTAGTGTTACACTCCCAACCACTTGTTCAACTGAACGAGTGCATGAACGGGTTTGGGGGAAAAGTGGAGTAAAGACTACCCATAGGAACCTCTAATCTGCTCAAATTGGAAGTGCACTCCTTCATTTGAAAGAGTGACACTACCCATAGGATTTGCTCTGTATATATTTCTCAAAGGAAAGCTTGATTTCAAGTGCCCATGATCCAAACTTGAAACCCTAATGATGCACAGTAATCTAGTGCAACTATTTACTAGTGCCATCGGTGACCAGATTCATTCCACTTTATAGCAAGTCCAATGGGACACACTAAAATTGATAATATGCTTATCCATGTGGATGGACAAACTGAGTTTTGAGCAGTGGGGAGAGGGTTTTTCGAATCCAAATAAGTCCGCAACGGTCTAAATTACAAACAACTATTTTTTTCCTTATAAATATCCAACCCATTTAAACATACAACTCATACCAAAAATTCAGTCTTCTCTTGAATTTTTTCCACTAATCTTGCTTTTGAAATGTCCCATAAAGCAATTTCTCTTTTCTGTGAAGCAAAACTCGAGGCTGCTGTAAATAAAATTTGTGGTAATTTCAAAAAAAAAATGAAAATGGTAAAAAGGAAAGATATGTGCAAGTTTTGGAAGTTAATCCAGCAAAATGTTTCGTTAAAAAGCAAAGAAAAGCTCCAGTTTTGAAAGTCAACAACCGAAAATTCAAAAACAAAGGAGAAATTGTTCAAGAGCGCGTTCAATGGAAGTTACGTCAAATGAAGAAAACCAGGAGACCAAAGATTGTGATAAATTTTTATTGATGTAATTATTTAAGTTCTTATTATTGTCTAAGTTTATATCTTGTAAAAGAAGTGGCAGTAATATTAGTTAATAAAAATATTTAGACCTTAGTTTTATATTAAGCGATTGGAGTTTCATTTAGACTTACATATATAGTAATTAATTTCATTACGACAACAATATCATCAAACTACATCAAATCCAGTGACATTATCTCTATAGAGTTCATAGCATTCAAAATGCTTAAACTTTCTTCCGTTTTCTTCAGTAAATTTGATTTGAGCGATGGATTTCTAAAAAAAAAAAAAACAAGTTAGTTAAGATATATTTATAATGCAGTTTCTCAATGAGGACAAAGGTATTAAGATATATACTCACCGATTCTTCATTGGACAATCCAGAATTACTACGGTGAACCATCCATAAAACTTATGTGTATGTTTGACATCATTAGTGATGAATGAAAATCTTAGTTCTAGGCTCTTGTTGTTTCTTATATATTGGATCCGCAACGCTACAAACTTTTGCAACACTCTTTCCCAGAAATGGTCACTATTATCTGGAGTTCCCTTATGATGTATCCAAAATCGAACAAGAGTAACATCTTCTTCCATACTAAAGATAGGGCGGGCCCTTATGATGTGGTGAAGAATTGAATGAGATGGACCATTTTTTAGAATGCTGAAACAAGCTTCGTAAAGAAAAGGTTTGCCATGAGCTTCCTCCCAAATATCCAGAGCTGTTTGGATCACTTCAGCTTCGGTTACACCGATAAACTTTTCTCGATCAATTTCCCTTACACGATCAATGAATGGCGTGACAACACGATTAAATGAATTAAAACGAAGATACAAACCACGAGCATCGCGGTTTCCGGGGTTCCCTGTTTGTGAGACGAGCATTGTGAAAATCTTCTGCCAAAAAGACGCTTCTGACATATCTTGATCGCACAGAACATTTTCTCCCTTATGAAAAACGTAGGCTTTGCATATAGCTAAATCCTCTTCATGAGTAAATTTAAGATCACGGAAAAGGTCTCCCATTAACTTGCTGCCAC
Organism: Papaver atlanticum; assembly: GCA_023531105.1. Lineage (NCBI taxonomy): Eukaryota > Viridiplantae > Streptophyta > Magnoliopsida > Ranunculales > Papaveraceae > Papaver > Papaver atlanticum. Next base: position 3,171,792 of record JAJJMB010014612.1, on the reverse strand, counting down.
ATCGCTCCAGCTCTTTGCATTAATTCATCTTCAGTTTCACCGTTAATCCAATTTTGGTTAACTTGCGTTACCATAGAAAAAAATTGGTGGACGACATGAGAAATTATTTGAAAACGATGACTCACTCCGTTAATGTCACGGCCCCTCAGGTTCCCCGTTTTTGCAGTGAACATTGCAAAAAACTTGTTGCCATAAAGTCGTTTGCGTAAAATTCATAACACCGTGGATACCATTTCTTGTTTGAGTAACATAAGCTGTGCAAATTGCTAAATCTTCTTCTAAAGAAAACCTAGAACCACGAACTCGGAGCTGCCATTTTTTTAGATTAAATGATGAAGATTAAAGTGAAATTATGGAGAATTTGCAAGTGTAGAAGGTGTGATTTTAGTGTTGAAATCAACTCAATTTATAAGGGGAGGATTCATAGTCGTTGTCGGGGCAGCAGGATCCAACCGACTCAGTATGGAATGACACTCGATGTTGTTTAAGACGAGGCTCGGCTCAGTATGCCCAGATCGTCTCAGATAAAACTGGTCGTCTCAGGTTAAGCCGATCGACTCAATCTGGGACGTGATGTACAAAACCTTTTATTTGAGGGTTTGCCCATCTGTTTTAGTGGTTTGCTAGTCCCACTGTAGGTGTATAATCACCAAACCAAGTTGTTTGATGTGCCCATTGGAGTTGCTCTTAGAATATGGTTTTGAATTTTTCACGCAGATTAAGAAACATCAAAGATAGTTAATTTTTTCCATCTTATTAATATATTCCTAAAAACTTAGACATCCTACTTTTTAATTCCTGGATTAGTATAAATTGTTATTCCTGTTATAATTTCATGTAAACCAAATATTCCCTTCAAAAGCTGTTCGGTAAACATTATTATAATTGATTATGAGTTCAAAATCAATTATACAACACATAATCCATTATATGGGTATTTTTTAAAATTTATAATAATTGATTATTTTAATCATAATTGAAAACCCATTATAATCGTAAATGAAAAAAAATGCTTTTAAAAATTATCATAATCATTTATTTAAAAAAAATAAATTGATTTAGGTTTTAACTTCTTATTTTCTCTAAACTGTCAATCGAGAGACGAAAAAACAATAGTGGTCTAAAAAAATTTCTAGGTACTCGCTCTTTCTCCTCTCCTCTTTGAGAGCATTTTTCTAAGATAATTAATTATTTATAAATGGTGTTTGTGAAAATTTATCATAGAAATGATTCTATCAAAACCGTTTATTATCCATAATAATAAGTTGATAAATTTTCTTAATCATAAATTCTACCAAACAAGGCCTACGTTGTGATTCCAAAGAAAATTACCTCTCGCTGATTTACAAAGAGAATGTTATGAAGTGATTCCTAAATAGGGGTAAATCAGTGAACATTTGTGGAAAATACTTAAACCCCATCTATTTTTGAAACATAAAAAGAAAAAAGAAAAAAAAAGCTAAATTACTATCTAATGTGAAACGGAGGGGGATTGTAATTTCATTATTTAAAGTATTTAGCTAATTTCTGGAACAAGTCATCTAAGTATATTTTGTTTTTGATAATTATGTGGTGAAGGAAATTATGAACATTAGATTATACACAACAAAGGATGGGAAAATGAATGATGAGTTAAGATGGACTCTAACTAGAAATGGAGAATTATCTGCTAGATTATTTATGCTAAACTTCAAAACCCATCTGCTTTAGTTTCTACTAAAACAAAAAGTTTTGGAAAGGCTTGTGGAGTATGGATACCTCACAGAGGATAAAATTATTCATCTTGAAGTGTTTATAAGACAAAAGTTGGGATCAGCCATAGACATGGAAACGAAATGTGTGTTTTGTCAGCAGGCTGTGGAATCTACCTATCACTTATTTTTTGAATGTGCTTATGCAAGAACAGTTTGGAACTTATATACAATATACCTTAACAAGTAGTATTTTCTAATTCAAGATATGATAATGACTATTTCTTAGATAAATACAATGAATGGATGAAAGGAGCCTTGAATTCTATCTCTATGGCTTTAGCTGCAACCAACTGTTGGTTTATCTACAAAGAAAGGTTCCTTAGAAATTTTGAAAATAAAACAAGAACCCCTGAAAAGTTGGCATTAGATATCTCAAGACACTATACTTATTGGCATTCATAAAATTTTGAATAGAGTTATGGAACAAAATAGTAGAAAATTACAGCTTAACATTTATCGGAAACTACCAAACATAAATATGTATAAACTAAACTGTGATGTTCCTTGGATATCTGCAAGGACTGATGCAGGTTTAGGTTTCATCATGTGCAATTGGACAGGTACCTTCCAAGGAGCAAAAATGGGAAGTTGCAGGACCTCCTTAACTGAAGAAGCAGAAGATGTAGCTCTACTACAAGGAACAAAATGGACCAAAACAAATAATCTGCAATATCTGATCATTGAAGGAGACAATTAAGCAACTATCAAATATCTACAAGGCACTGAAACATTTATCCAATGTAAATGCATAGCAATACTAGACGAAGTGGAGAATATAGTAAGACAACCAATCTCTTTTTTGGGTTTTCAGTATGTGGAAAGAAAAACAAACAAAGCAGCAGATCTTTTGGCTAAGAAATGAAGAAATGCAGTTACCAAGACTTCCTGAACATATGATGCATCTATGTTTTTAATTCCTAAAATAGCTTTTAACAATGTAAAAGTTTATGATATATGTAATCTAAATAACGACTTTGTATCAGTTTTAGTAGATGTTAATCCTATAAATTCAGCCATCGGAAGGATAACTCAAACTGGGTTAGCTCAAAATGAGACTGAATCTGAAGATTAACAATAATTGTTAGCAGTAATATATCTCTTTATTTTCAAAAAAAAAAGAGAGTTATCCAAATACATCTTGCATTGTGTGTGTATTTATCGGATGATGTTTGGTATTCTTAACCCGTGTTAGCCCCTAATTATTAGTGTGGAGCATGGGGTGTTAATATATTGGTGGGGCTACACAAGCTATTCATTTTTGTAGGCGATGGCCGAAATTAGTTGGGTTTTTTATTTTATTGTTATTTTCGAATGGTGGAATTAGTTGGTGGTTAGGGCTTTTCTCTCATTTTTGTAAAAAAAGATAAGGATAGGAGTTCGGGACATTAATAGTAGAAATGCAGAATTATCCATTAAATCTATTGAGTGATTACAATTGGTTTTACCTATTTCCCATCCCAACTTTCACTAAATCCCATCCAAACCATATAAATCAATTTTTGTTTAACTTTATCTAGGTTGGGTAAACAAAACTTATCTTATTTTATGGATAATCATCTTCATCAAATACAGCTTCCTTCTTCCCCTCTCCCTGAATCGACTGTTAGAAGAAAAAAAATAAAAAATTAATCCTATGTCAACACTACTGCCGCACCACCTATATATATCCTACCAATACCATCACTGATTCACTAACATTGAATTGTTAATTATCTTTCTTTGCGGATTTTTAATTTATGTACTGATGCTAATGAAACGACGTGTCAATGAACCAAAATTGGTTTACCAAGCAAGCATATTATGCTAACGAAACCTAATAATATAATTAGGTTTTTGATTATATCCAATCATCGGCAAATTTAACAACTTTATACTATCTGGTTGTTTTGCTTTAGATGTCCAGATTGTCATATTGTGAAAAAAAAAAAAAAAAAAGTTAGTTTTCCAATTTGATCATCAGTAGAGGAACCAGGATTCAAGATTGGGGGTGGCTTGGAAAAATCCCCGCACACTTGTAAATTTTATTTTATTTTGCGATGCAAAAAAAATTGAAAAAACTTATTCCTAGTTCCCGAGGGAGATGTAGGAGAGTAAGGGTGTGATTTCATTGTCGGTAGGCAAGGCACAATGATGAGGTCCCTGATTAATTCGAGTACACAATCTAGATCAGCAAGACAACTCTTGAAAACAACCAAGCAAATACATGTACAAAATCCTGCACTGCGAAACAGCACATCAAAGCAAATACATGCCCTGATCATACCTGTCCAGTTGGTTAAAAGCTTCAATTGAAGCATCACTGTCCACCAGGAGATCCAACAATCTGGTCATTTCAGCGCAACACATAATACAATAGGAAATAGACTTGAGTTAAAATTAACAAAGAATGATTGTTGGAACCGAAATGGTCACAAATAAAAAGACAATTAGTGCTATCTAGTGCCAATTTGTTGCAATTGATGGTGAAAATCAGTGAATAGCCTTGGTTTGGAATGAACGTGCAAGGCTACAATACTATCTAGTCTTGTTTCAGTTTTATATGACTAGGTCTTAGAAGAAGGTCTATTTATTCTAAATTGTTTTTCTACTGCAGGTAATGCAGTGCCCATCCAATAATACCTTGAATCTCGAGCTACTATCTAGACACTATAACAACCTCATTGAGTATCTGCTTATCCCACCAGTAGTCATGCCTTAACCACTTACAGTGACATCTAAATAGTAAAAACATACCAAATAACAACAACAGTACTCTGTAACCAGTTACATACTTAAGGCCAAATACAAAATCGCGTAACTCTTTTACATGTTGGATTGAATAGAAACTTATGCTTGTAGAAACTTAAGCATTAGCCATTAGGCAACATGTACAAGGCAAAAGTTTTTCTCAAGAAACAATCTCATATTAAAAAAAAAAAATGCTTGCTCCAATACAACTATACAAACATTCCAATTACATCAAAATTTATACAACTGTTTAATTATGACTCTCCCTACTACTGTTGTCCATAAACTCATTGGAAACATATATTGACACCCTGGGACTTGTGGATAATTTAGCATGATGAATGTCCCTTTTTTTGTTGAAGTTTTTGGGTAACTTTATCCTTGTACCTATGATGAGGCACTTATATGAGTGAGTAAACATGATATCATAGACATCTATGGTCAAACCATTTAAAACTCGTATAAAACAGAAAATCATCTTACCTGGGGTTTCTTCTTTTTTCCTCTTTCTCCCTCTCGAACAGAACAAGAAAACTTTCTTCTTTTACGCAATGAATTTGGATTTTACTAGATTCTTAATTCTTACCCTGGCTTGGCTATTGGTTACATGGGCTTGAACTAAAATTGGCCATGGTTTACTACGTATGTGAATAAAAAAAATTTGGTTAGTGGTGGCTTAAGCCAGGGGAAGTCTGTGCATACTTCCGCACCTGTGGATCGTCAAACCAGATTAATGGCGATCTGGGAATCAGTTTTCAAACCTGATTAATTTTAGGGCCGTGATTAGTGTTCAAGTTAATTATGGAAAATAAGAGAGTGAGTTTTGTTTACCCTATCTAAAAAGAGTTATACAAAATTTGAATGTGTAGTTGGGATGGGATTTAGGGAAAGTAGGGATGGGAAATAGGCAATCCAATTGAAAGTGGGAACTACCGTAAGCCAAGAGTTGTTTTAACTGTATGTACAAAGTCTGGATTTGGAATTAACGAAGAGGATCCGTGAACAAAAGGGTTTGACAATGGAAAATGACAAATCATCGCAGCCGTCATTTTTCTTATATCCAAGGGTCCATATAATGTATGATGTGTCACCTTTATTGGATTATAAGCTTAGCCGAGCCATATATCTTAAGTTAAGGAAAGATAAAAAAGACAACCCTAATAGTTTTCTTAATGGAATTCTTATATATTTCTTAATGGAATTCTTATATATTTTGTTTTAAATCTAGTTCATGGTTTTTTACTTATCCATTAATTGTTATCAAAATCCGAAGGTACGGGATACTATTATTAAGCTACAGTACGTATACTAGTTTTATATCTCAATCATGAGCAATTTCTTTGATAACTCCTACGACAAGTGTGTAATCAAGCATACTTGTTTTTTTGTTTCTATGACACGATCCCTTTCGTGATCCCTTGTTTCTTGTTTTTTGGTATCCAATTTCAAGGATGAATTCCCAATTTTTCAACAGAGGATTCTAATCTGGATATGCCTAATGCTCTAGTTCATATCATACCATCTTAGTTTTCATGTACGGTAGTCCGGGAGAAAGTGTTTTCGTAGTGGACCGGTATGATGACTATAATCATAAAGTTTGTTAAGGTCTTTTCTTCTCAAATAACGACCATATTCGCAGCTCTATTTCATGTATAAATTTTCGTTGATCTGGAAGAAGGTCAACCCATTACCAAGGTGTAAGACCAGTCTAAGCACATATGAGGATTAATTTCTTAAAGACTACTGTTTAAACAAATTCTATACCATCGATCAAAAAAACCAACAGATTTCTACATGGAGAAGAAAGGTAACTATCGACGTTCTTGAGATTGATAAGATCAGATTCTGAGGATACGGAAAAAACTGGTTCAGCTAAAGCTTGAGCCGTATAGCTATATATTAAGTTATATGAGCCGGTAAAGATGCCACATCATACATAATATGAACCCTTAGATATAAAGAAAAAGATGGCTGCAATGATTTGTCATTTTCCTTTGTCAAACCCCTATGTTCACGGATCCGCTCCCTTGGACTAATTCAAATGTTCAACACTGGGTTTTTTTCTTTCTTTTTGAAGCATCACTAGTATCTGTTATTTGGTCAGAAAATCTTCCTTCTTTTTTTCTTCTACATTTGCAGCTGCTATCTAATACCTAGGTCATCACACCCACTTGGATCAACCATTTTTTATCTAATCCATATAAATAGATAGATTAATATCTCCAAAGTCCAAACAGTTGATAACAGAGAATGTGAAACTTAGAAAATGGTTAGTTTAAATTAAACAACTTCTCTCGATTTCACTAAACAATTGTAATGTATTGTTTGTAAAAATCCAAAGCCAGTAAACGATTGAGAAACTTCTCCAACAGCGGTGGAAATAAATCACGTCGTTGAACGGTCATCATTGTTGAGCGTTGAACGGTCATCTGTTGAACGCTTAATCAAATATTGTAATTCCATTAGGTTGAATAATAATACACAAATGGTAATGGGGTTGTAGAGTCGTAGTTGATAGTAGATACAACATTCAATAACCCAAGTTACAGTACAATTTATTAGGAGTCAAATCATACCTCATATCCTAGATGATCAGAGTGACTATCTGTTCGTTTCTTAAATCTTAAATTAACAAAACAGTTGGATGCCATAATTGATTAGGTAAAATAGATATGGGATCTTAATAATAGACATGGAAAATAATTAAAATCTTTAAAATGCAAATGGAAGGTACGAAGGAAATAATTTGGTTTGGGTCATCATCTCGTGCATACAACGAGCTTTACTTTTTCCTTGTTTAATAGGGCAATACAGACTGGTGCTGTAGGATGGAATCACTTCATATAAATACTTTTTTCAAAAATGATAATGTACCGAAGTGATGCACTTCGATTTGTATCGGGCACTAATAGCAGTGGCGGGCCCATCATTTCTATTAGAGCTTCGGGACAAAAACGAAGTGAAAATTTCGGTCACTTTTTTATGTTATGTTTGGTTTCTTTGAGAGATATCAATACTCTATACCAAATGTTTTGCCATTATATGACAAGGAAATGTTTTTCAACAATCAAACTGCGCAACGTAGGCTTAAAAAGGAAAAGCAAGGTAAAAGTAAATCTCCTAGTGAGCGAGACATGTCAATGCATATAAGGAAACCCCAACCCAAGGGTTATGAGCTACAAATACTGCCGCTGGCCTACAAAACGGAGGGTTCAGATGATTCCCGTCTGGGTTGCATTGGCATGTTGATCTTTTCGTTTTGCACTGTTTTCTTGAAAAGGGATGATACCTTTCTAGAAGATTGTTGGATAATTATTTTCGTTACCGATTCTCCATGTGAACACAGATGTAACGATGATGGCATCGTGTTCGCAACCAATGTTCGCGGTATTGATAAAACTACTATAATGATTAAAACACATACAAAACAGTATATGACAATTATATGAGAAACTCCGAGCCTTCGGGCTCATCCTTGTTTCACATCACAGATGCGTCTATGATGATTCAAACGAAGCATAATATGAGTATAAGAAAACTATGAGTGCAGAATGTAAATGAGACAATGATTTACGTGGTTCAGCACTAAGGCCTACATCCACGGGGGGTTCGGTTTTTCACTATGTATCATATAAGGTTACAAAGGATAGTCTAATGACTCTGAGTAGAGAACGATGGTAGAGGGATATAGGTACAACTCATACTTACTCTTTACAATTTCTCTCTCTTGAACTATAGTTCTCTCTTCTTAAATTTTGTCGACCCCCTCTCTCTTGGTGGAGTTGGGTATTTATAGGCTCCTTGTATGGTGGGCCCTCTTCTCTGAGACAGCTGTTCCTTATCGTCTTGGTTAGCATGCCGATCCCGAAGGTATCTTCGTCATGCCCCGATGATGTCCAACGGTATCCTAGTGTGACGATCGTCTGCCCTTGTCTCCTCCATAAAAGTGTTGACACGTACTCTATGCATGTAGCATTTATGGCGGGTGGTTGGGAGCAGACTGCACGCGCCAGACAGCTGCTACTGTTGCTGTCACATCCGTGTCTGTTAGACCCATCTCCTCCGTTCATTTCGAATCTATCTTGGGATGGGAAAGTGGGTATTTGGATCCTCTATGGTGCTTTGCGACTTCTTACATATCTGATGCTCCCAAATCTTTCTATCGTTGGATCTTGTCCAGTGACGAGCACGTGGCAGGCGATGGCGGCAATGCCCCTTGGGTGTGGTAACCAGGCATCGAGGGTTGATGTTCACTTGCCCCATGTGCTGCACGTGTAATGCTCATGCCACGTGGCTGATTGCGGAATTATGTGTATACAATTTTCCCCTTTTCTCCTAAGTTTGAATTAGGTCAAATTTTGAAGAAAACTCTCCATTATCTTCCCGTAATAACTTCTCTTCGAATTTTTGGCACGTTTCCCACTCTTTGCATTAACTCCCCTTGAATTTAGGGGCGGTTTTTCTTCTTTCCAGGGTGGCTATAAATATGAGAGAGGGGATGATTGAAATAAATTTCATTCTCTTCATTCTCATTCTCATGTTTCTATCTATTTTCGATTTCATATTTGTCTTTTTGTTCTTCAATTCTGCTAGTGTTATATCTACCTCGTACTGATCATCTTCTGCGAGTACCCTTCCTGTTCAAGTGGCTCCGATTGGTGGTCGATGATTTCAACTGGTTATTTATTTGAGTTTGCCATTGTTGCAGGTATGCTGTTCTTCACTGTTACGCTTTCGATTTTGATTTTTATGTTGCTGTTTTCGACGTCAATTGTAATATGCTGTGTATCCTTGTTGTCGTTGTGCTCATGGGTTTCGTGATAGAAAACATAATATACGAAAGTATATATACTTGCCCATGTTCTTCATCACGAAATCTGGAGCCTTGTGTTTTGATGACTTCTGGGTTTTTCTCTCATGTTTCAATGGTGTTCTTGATGCAACAAGTTGATCACAGATCCGTTTTTGACCTTCGTTTCCCTTTTATGCCCTTTTCAGGTAGCTATGTCGGGTTATGATCGTAGACGTGTCCCTTGCAAATCCCCGCCGACGAGTCCTTATAGATCTCCTCCAACTAGAAGTCCTGATACATCTCCGCCGAAGGGTGGGCCGTTTAGATCTTCCTAGTCGGATCTTCATCCTCACAGAACTTCTTCGTCGTCTGATCCGAAGGCTTCTTTGCAAAAGAGGGGAGATCAGTCAAGAGGATCTCGCTATGCGGTTGAGCGTCCTACAACTAGACCTTTTTCACAGCATTCGGAGCCGTTGGAAGTTCAACCTCTACGTTCTCTTGCTCCTACTGCCCCGTCGTCATCTCAGAAGTTTAAAGCTCCACCGAAAACTGCTTCGTCGAAAGACACTTCGTTGAAGAAGTCTTTGCCAAAGGAGGCAGATTTGTCTAGGAATCCATCGACAAAGAGAAAGGCTTCGGAGATGAGTCCTCCGAAAAAGACATCATCGGGTAAAATACCGTCTTCGGGGGTTGCCCCTTCTGAATGAACAACTCCTGTTCCGAAAAAGAAAAAGCGGGCTCCTGTCTCCTTCAAGCATATAGACCTCGAAGAGTTTAAAGTGAGGCATGGTCTTGAGTATTTTTAGGTTCATTTTTACAATCAGGGCGATGACCTCACTTATGATATGATAAAGAACTATAAGTATGATTCCTAGCATCTGTTGACGACCGTGGGCGCATTTGAAGCGGGTTTAATGCTTCCTTTGTATAAGTGGGGAGATTCGTTCTACTATGATGTTCTGGCACGTCGTGAGGGCTCTACTCATTGTACCCACTGCCGCTCAGTAGTTCAATTGAGTGGAAATTATCTGCGAACTCTTCGTGAGTGTTACCTTCGGAGCAAGGGTGAGACGATGATGACGTGCTACACTCCTAATCCCGAAGAGAGGAGTTTGTATACCCCTGAGAATTTCAATTCTTATTTTGGAGACTATGTTAATAGTAGGAACCGAAAGCGGTGGAGCGTTGGTATTCATTCAATGGGGCTTCCCCATGGTGAGGTTCTTCTTCTGAGCGAAGTTAGTGATACGAAGCTACGGTTCGTTCCTGGTACTGAGAACATTGATAAGCCAGAGCTCTTTCCCCTTAAGAAGCGTCTTCGCCGCGATCATGATTATGAATGGCATGCCACTCCTCTTGAAATTATTGGCCCTTGGGCTTATGGTTGGATCCCTGGCTCGCATGGATGGATGCCTACCGCTCAAAGCAAGCCTCGTGATGGTGCCCCATCTCGCTATGGTGATTTCTATCCTTGGGATATGAATTTTTCCGGTATAAACTTTGACTATGCCGTTGAGGCTGATGATGTTGGTGACGAAGAAGGTTCTGAAACTATTCTTCCTTCGAAGGGTACCGCTACTGTCAAGGTATGATTATACTATGTGTTATATGTTGTGTTGCCCCTTGAATCAGAGATTGATGTGTTGTGTTCTTGCCGTAGGCTTCAAGGAAAAACAAAATTGGTCCCGTTGAGTCTTCCACATTGAGGTTGAAGATACGGGTATTACCAAAGTGAATAGCCCAGTTGGTGACGAAGAAGAATTTGATGATGAGGAAGAGGAGGGTACTGACAAAGATGAGCGGTCTGGGACCACCCCTGAGGAAACCGAAGAAGAGATTCCTTTTGAGGGTCAGGAGGATGAACACATGTCTGATCTCGAGTGTTCCCCTTCTCCTCATCGGGAGAACAAAGATGTTGATCCGCAATTCATGATTCCTGAAGCAACAAATACTTTGGAGCCGAACCAGGAATTTTCTTTCGACAAGGTTTATTCTGCTGGTGGCCAGGTTGACCTTGGTGCCGTGATGGGGATATATTCGGAGTTTTCATTGCTGTCTCCTAACGATGATTGGGAGGTTATTGCCGAAGACGATGGAAAGAAGACTGTTGAAGATGAAGAAAGTTCTGATGGCGAGGATGCAGATCTTCGTGCTAACAAAGAAGCACAAGATAAGGAGGCCGTTGCGGGTACGTCTTCGGGTTTTGTCAAGTCGGTGATGCGTGAAGGTGATGATGACATATTTGGTTGGTTGAAGAATAAAGGTCTTATGAATGTTTCTTATCCCGCTCCTGTTTATCCTGGTGAGAGGGATTCAGATGCTTTCACTCGTCAGCGCATGGAACTTTCTTCTCATGAGAAAGTCACCGAGATGTGGCAACGTGACTGTGGCGTTACTGTCCCGTCGAACCTTTTGGTCACTCCTCCTTCCTCTATTGTTGAAATGATAGCTATAGCCGACGGCCATCAGTATGGTTTTCTTCAGCAACGCATTCTCGAGGTAAATGCATTGTTTTAATAGCATGATGTGTATGTATGTATCCTTCGTGATTCTCACGTCCTTGGTATTTTGTTGACAATTGACGAGAAGTGAATATTGCAACCATACTCTGTACCAGTTTTTTAGGGCTAAGGCACTCAAACTGGAAGAGAAGCTTTGTCAAAGGGACGATGAGTTGCTCTCTGCCCAGGAATCCCTTTTGACCAAGGACAAAGAGATATTTGAGCTGAAGGGGAAGCAACTAGCTGGTGTCGCTGAGGATGGGCTTCGTCGGGAGGTGGCTTCTCTTCGTGAGGATTTGGAGAAGGCTCATGCTGAAGCTTCCTCTGCTAGTACTTTATCTATAGGTTTGTCTCCTTTCCCTGCTTTTATGCCTATGCCTTTTTAGTGTTCTTTCTGAGTTAGCCGGCCCTGTCTCCAGCGGGTGATTCCGCTGAATTAGTATGGCTTCAGAGTGAGAGGACTCGCCAAGCTTCTCGGATTAAAGAGTTGGCGTCGAAGATGATAGGAGAAGCCAATAAGTGGAATTCTCGTGCCGATCAACATAACAAATTGTTGGCGGGTTACTGGAAACAGCAAGATCAAATGTTTGAAATGCGGAATTCCTTATCAGCTGCTCGTAACCAATTTAAAGGTACCATGGAATGGACGCGCCAATCTCTTCATGAGGCTCGGGATGAGGCTTCTCGATTGGAAGCCAAAGTAAATCTAGAAGTGGAGCTTCGTCAAGCCCGCTCGTCCCATGACCCTGAAATTCGGGAGTATATACAGCGGCTTGTTCAAGAAAGGGACGATGCTAGGGCGGAGGCGTATGCTCTTAGTAAAGCTTTAACTGCTTCTCGTGCAGATGTTTCTTGTTTGGTGGAATCATAGAAGGATTTAGAGGTTAACATGTATAGACTTACCAAAGGGATCGAAGAGATGAATAACAAAGTTAATCGTCTTCATCATTTAGATTCCATGAAGCAGGTAGAGTTAGATCAATGCCAATTTGACCTTGAAAACCTTCGGCTTGATTATAAGAAACTTTCCAATGAGTACGATTTTCTTGGCGATGCTCGGGATGCTGTCGTAAATGAATTTGAAATAACTTCGGCTAATGTCGAAGGTATATGTTCGTTTTGTCATGGGTAGCTGTTTATTTCCCTTCTCCTGATTGCTTGTTTACTTTTGTTTCAGAACTCGAGAGACAGCTTAGCCTTGCAAATGAAAAGCTTGAAAAGACTCAATCTGAGCTAGTTACTCAGCAAGGACAGACCAAGTACTTTGAGGGGTTAGCTGGGACTCGGGATGTGGCAGCGATGGAGTCATCAAAGGAAGTGGAGCGATTGAATTCGTTGTTGGCTCAATCCGAACTGAAGACCACTATCATCAAGCATGAAGCTCATCGTCAACTGGCTTCGGAGGTCAATAATACCTTGGCTCAGATAGAACAGATACTTTTGAAGGAGCATGGCATCACCAAGAGGTATAAGCGCCATCCTGTACCCGAACCGTTCAAGTCTACCTCCGATCCGTCCTCCGGGGGGACAGTTCCTTCATCTCAAAAGGATCATCCTGCTGATCTCGTCAAGCCTTCGGGAGAGAAGTAAGTCATCGTGTTGGAATCTGTGGAGAAGAGATTTGATCGTTGTTGATAATGTAGTTTTGGGTTATTTTTTGTATTTCTTGTTTATCTCCCCAAACTTGTAATCAAATTTTTCTCAATGGATCATCAGTCTTTTTAGATATGTACAGCTTTTATTTTCCTGCAGTGTCACTTTGTATAGTTTAATTTACTTAACAAAATATGATAATGAAGAGAATGGGGAGTGTGTTACAAAATAATGAAGGTGTGTACCTCTGTTATTTGTTTTGGACCTGTCACCCCGTCGGCTAATCCTGGGACAGAGGATCACCTGACGGTGGGGGTTGACGCAGCGTTCTCGGATATGTGGTGCGTTATTGAGTTATTTACATGCACTCATTCCGCCGAACCGCTGGCCTGTATTAGGTTGGGTATCTCTTTCTGCTGGAATCCGTCCCCATGGTCATACACTCATAGACACTGATAGGGGAGTCCCGAGAGATTGTATGTAAGTACTTTCCCCAATATATATGTGTGGAGGTTCGTTGTTCGCCGAACAGTATGATACAAAAGGTTTTTGTTTGATTGATGTGGTGAGGTATGTTATTCCTCGTCCAGAGATAGAAACATGTCGAGCGGATACGCTGTCTTCTTCTTCTGGTATTCTTCACACAGATGCAAAACTATGTTAGTTTATGGATAGTATGGCTTGAGGTATTTTGCATTCCAAGGGTGCCTTAGGATTTCTCCCTTTAAGTTACGCAGGTACTACGATCCCTTCCCTGCGATATCGTGGATAACAAATGGCCCTCCCCATGTTGGTGCTAACTTACCCCATTTCTTTTCTCGTTGATACTGTGGTATAGTACGTAGCACATACTTTCCTTCTACAAAATTTCTAAGTTTAACCTTTTTATTGTACTCCCTTGCTAATCTTCGTTGATAATTCTCCATTCTTTGTAACGTTGTTTCCCTTCGTTCTTCTAGATCATCAAGCCTTTCTAGCATCATATCCGCTGTGAGGTTATTTTCCCAGGCTTTGGTTTTTGTTGTAGGCATGATGATCTCCGTTAGGATGACTGCTTCGGCTCCGTAAGTGATGAGAAATGGGGATTCACCGGTTGCTGATCTTCTCGTGGTTCGGTATGACCACAGGCTATTGTGCAGTTGCTCACACCATCGGCCTTTATGTTCATCCAGCGTTTTCTTGAGGGTGAGGGCGATGGTTTTATTTTTGGTTTAGGCTTGTCCATTGCTCTGAGGGTAGATGGGGGTTGACTTATTTCTTCCTGATCTTGAATGTTTCGAAGAGCATGTCAATGTTTTTTCCTTGTAGCTTCTTGCCATTGTCGGAAACGATTTCTGCGGGAATGCCAAATCTGCAAATGATGTTCTGGAAGATAAAAGTGAACACGTCTGCATCCCTGATCCTGGCTAGAGCTTTGGCTTCCACCCATTTGCTGAAGTAGTTCGTGGTTACTATCAAGAATCGTCTTTTTCTCGTCCTTTCGACTAGTGGTCCGACGATGTCGATTCCCCATTTAGCAAATGGCCAGGGGCTTCCTACTGAATTCAGCTCTGTTGCTAGGGCATGAATCCTTTTGGCGAACCGCTGGCATTCTTCGCATCTTCTAAACATCCTGGCAGCGTCTTGTATCATCTGCGGCCAATAATATCCTTGCATTTTAGCTTTGTCGGCCAATGACCTCATCCCGCTATGGTTGCCTGCGTCACCGTAGTGGATGAAAGGTAGTCAATATCGGTTGTACAGGCCGATATTACAGGTTTTTATCGGATATCGGAAAATACCTATACGATATCGAAAATATCGACGATACAAAGACGAAATGATATTATCGGTTGTACAAGCCGGTACAGACCGATATATCGGTTTTACTTGTACACCGATAATATCGGTTTCGTGAATAAATTTTTCATCAGCATGCATCTAGTATTTACAGACAAGTACAATGTCAATTGGAGAAGGTAAAAATCCCTAATATATTTATAACATAAAATCAATGACTATATGGTAGGATATAAGATGGAAACCATATTTCGATTGCAAGACAGAGAAATATAAAAGATAAATATTAAGGATAACAAAAAAGATTTACTGGCATAATGGGACAACAATCACAACGTTGGCTAAAAGCTTCTCCAATGGCATGTGTGTGGAGATAAATGTCAAAATCCACCTAGGATACACATCCATTTTTTCTAAAATCATTCTCCAACCCTGATGTCTTAAACCAATGTATTGATGACTTTAGTTAGACATTGTCAAGGTGAATGTTTGAATTGACTTTAATATATTAACTAACTATTTTTAGCTCTAATAAAATCTTAATTATGGAAAATAAAATTTATACTAATTAAAAGAAGATGTCACATGCAATACTGTTGGAGATGGATTTTTTTCTCTCCTTAATTTTAAGGAAAAATAGATTGAGATTGTCTTATTTGTGTTGCCACATAGGAAACACACACAATGACCATTGGAGAAGCTCTAATAAACCACCTTGTATTTTGGAAATTTGAGATATGTGTATGATTCTTATTATTTTTTACTATGGTTTTATAATTATTTGAAATTCTATATTAAATGATGTACCTGTAAAAACAGATATTATCATTTGTATATGTGTATAGGACCCGACCTATACAATACCGATACGCGATATTAACTACCTTGAGTGGATGTCCTTCAAGATATGATGACCTTCCTGTCTGCATAAGCAACGAAGTAGGGGCCCGAGGAATGATTTTTTGTACAGGATTCCGCCACGAAGCTCGTATCTTCCCGCCTTTGATTGCACTTTTTAGGCTTGCTTCACATCTGCGGGCAATGCCCCTTCTTTGAGGAAAAGGTGGACTTCGGTTCTCCAATCTGCTTCGTTGCTAAAATCTTCGTCTTCGTTAGCTCTTGATAAGATGTCATCTTCGGTGAAATCTTCGGCAATGTCTTCTCCTACGTCGTCTTCGGAAATTTCTTCCCCTACATGGTCCTTCTGGTTGGTTGTAGCGAAGGTTTATTGTGGAGTAACCAAAGGTTGGTATACTCTTACTATCTTGATGGCCTTAACGTTCTTGTCTTTCAACATTGATGATATGTACGTTAAGGTATCCGCGTGTCTGTTATCTTTTCTACACAGATGTCAGAACTTGATATTGAACACTTGTGATGCTAGGGTCTGGACCAGAGCCATGTATGCCGTGAGGGTTTCGTCATAGGTGTTGTATTCCATCTCTATTTGTCGGATGACCAGTTGAGAATCGCTTGTCAGGCATACGTCAGTTATTCCCAATTCTATTATCAACCGAAGAGCATGCACTATGGCTTCATATTCTACAATGTTGTTGGTGTGCCCTTCAAATTCCAGCCTTAATGCGTATACCATCCTATCACCAGTGGGTATTGTGATGACGATCCCTATGCCTGCACCTTCTTTGTTCCTTGATCCGTCGACGAAGACTTCCCATCTTCGTTGACTAGAAGGTTCGAGTACATCGATTGGATCCTTTCCGTCTTGTCTAACCATGGTATGTCCTTTACTTCTTCGCCATTATCCAGAGGTAGATTTGCTAGGAAATCCGCCAAGACCTGTGATTTTTGGGAAGTTTGAATCTCGTGTATGATGTTGAATTGTTCTAACTGCGTGTTCCACTTTGCTAACTTCCTACTTTTCCTGCGTTTTTTAGAACAGACTCTAACGGGGCTTTACTTGGAATGCGAACATAGTGAGTCAAGAAGTAGGTTCTCAGCTTCTGCGTCGCCCATACTAATGCCAATATGAGTTGCTCAATCTTGGTGTAGTTTCTTTCTGCTATATTGAGAGTTTTACTGATGTAATATATCGGCTGCTCTACCTTCGTGCTGGTTCTGACCAGTATAGCACTGACTGCATCTTCGGTTGTAGCTATGTATAGCGCCAATACCTCGTCGGGTTCAGGTTTTTGGAGGATAGGGATCGTTGCTAGGTATTCCTTGATCTTTTGGAAGGCTTCTTCACACTCAGCAGTCTATGCGAACTTGTTTTCTTTCTTGAGGATGTTGAAGAAATGTTTGCATTTGTCCGATGATCTGGCGATGAATCTCCCAAGTGTGGCTATGGATCCGTTGAGTTTTTGTACTTCTTTCAAGTTCTTTGGGGATGGCATTTCCATGATAGCTTGGATCTTAGCGGGGTTGACTTCGATGCCCCTCTTCGTTACCAAATATCCGAGGAATTTTCCTGATGTGACACCGAAGGTGCACTTTTATGGGTTCACTTTCATGTTGTATTTCCTCATTGCACTGAAAATATCTTTTAAGTCCTGGAGATGATCCTTGCACAGCTTGCTTTTGACGAGCATATCATCAACATAAACTTCTAAGGTTTTTCCAATCCATGGTTTGAAGATTGCGTCGACCATCCTCTGGTATGTTGCCCCTGCATTCCTCAGTCCGAAGGGCATGCGAGTATAGCAGTAAAGTCCATGTGGAGTGAAGAATGTTGTGTGTTGTTGATCTTCTTCTGCCAGGGCTATTTGATTATAACCAGAATATTCATCCATGAATGATAGTTCTTCGTGTCCTTCTACGGCGTCCACCAATTGATCGATGCTTGGGAGTGGGTAGCTATCCTTCGGGCATGCTTTGTTGAGATTGGTGAAATCAATGCATATCCTTACCCCCACAATTATTTTTTGGTACGATGACCATATTTGAGATCCATGTGGGATACCTAACTTCCTTTATGAACCCTGCTTCCATGAGTTTGTTAAGTTCTTTCTCAACTTCTCGATGATATTCCGGTGCTACTTTGCACAATTTCTTCCTGAAAGGGCTAGTGCCTGGTTTTATCCGAAGTTCGTGTTGTATGATCTTGGGATCAATCCCCGGTATATCTCTTAGTTTCCATGAGAAAATGTCTGCATATTCCTTGAGCAGCTTTATTAGTGCTTCTTCTCGATCTTTGTCCATCAGAGTTCATATCTTGATTATGTTGATCTCCTTGGTGGGTTCTACTGGCATGAAGGTAGGCTTC
>JAJJMB010014612.1:3131533-3153413 GCA_023531105.1 Papaver atlanticum | reverse complement strand
ATGAAGGTAGGCTTCGGTTCCCCTATGAGAGGAACGTTCTTTAATTGTTATTTTTTGGACTTTTCTGCATCTTTTGCCCCTGAGGCGCATGCTTCGGTAGTTAGAACGATGTTATTCTTCATTAGGATTTTTCCTAAAACTTCTTCGAGATACAGATCGATTGCCTTTTCTTTGGCCGCTGCTTTGTCTTCACTTCTTTGGGCTTTGCACCGCTCTTCCTGCTCACCGTTAAGTTGATTCTGCAGACTCTGGCATTCTCGTGTCGTAACTTGATCCCCTTTGATTTCCATCTCCTCTTCGGGTGTTGGAAATCTAAGGTATTGGTGATATGTCGCTGCTACTCCTTTGAGTTTATGCACCCATTTTCGCTCGATGATGGCATTATAGGGGGACGGTGCATCTACCACGCTAAATCTGGTGTTGGCCTTCATTGGCCCAGCCTTGACTTCCAAGACGATGTCCCCTAGGGGCTTCGTGGCTGCCCCGTTGAAACCATAAATAGTGTAGTAAGAAGACACCAGCTGCTCATCGTTTAACTTCATTCGTTTGAAGGTATCATAGAATAAGACATTGACTGAACTCCCTCCATCGATCAAGATCTTCTTTATGGTCCATCTTGATGCAGGAAGCGTGAGCACCAGAGGATCGTTATGGTCTTCCATGTCTTCCTCAACATCATCGGTAGAGAAAGTCAGCGGTGCATTCATCCAATCTTCGTGTCCCTCTACTTCTTCACCATCAATCTTGTATAATTCACAATAGTACTCGAATTGTTTTCTCAATCTTTTTCCTATTTGATCGGTTAATGTAGGGCCGCTGGGTTCTGAACAAGAGATGGTGTTGATAATTCGGTCATTCTTAGGTAGATGAACTTGCTTGTTTCGATGGGTCCTTTCCTCGTGTTCTGGCTTCTGAACATATTGCTTGAGATCTCTACCGTCAATCAGCTTTTGGATCATTATCTTGAGGTTCTGGCATTTCTCTGTTTGGTGACCGTTGAAGCAATGGTACTCACAGTAGTCCCTTGATTTCTCAGATCTCAGTGGTTGCTTTCCTTTGGACCATGGCCACTCGAGATTGGTCCGGTCCTTGATCTCCCTCAAAATGCGAACGTAGCTGGTGTTAAGCTTTGTGTAGACTTGATCTTCGAACTTCTTGTCATTGCGCCGGTGATCATCTCTTCGCCCTCTTTTATCTTCGTTGAAGTGTTCGGTCGAATTGGTCCTCTTTGACCCGCTGGCTTGCTCCGCTGAATTTGTACGATGAGATTTTTGCACCTGTGCCCTTGGGTTGTCTCGCTGGATTTCTTCCAGCCTGTCGTGCTTTTCGATGATCACTCGGAGGTCCCCTTCAGTCGTGGGAATACTTACATGAATCTCAACGAATAATGGGTTCATCATATCCAGTCCCCACTTGTAACAATTGATGCTAACTACAGGGTCTACGTTCCCTATCGCTTGACAGATCTTGTGCCACCTGTCTGTGTATTCTCTGATCGTCTCTTTGAATGCGACCGCTAGTGAGAAGAGTTTTTCCATGCCTGCGTTGACGGTTTTGTTGTACATGTAAGTCTCAAAGAATATCTCAGTGAGTTGACTGTATGAATCGATGGAATTAGGCGGTAGGTTATCAAACCAGGATAACGCCGATCCTTTTAGGTTTGAGGGGAAATATTTGCAAAGGACTACATTGTCTCGGTCCCATCGGGCTAGGATTCGGTTGTAGTACCAAAGATGTGCTGCAGGATCATTGGACCCGTCGTAGCATTCGAACGCTGGGATGGGACACTTTTGGGGAATGAGGGCTCTTGCCAGATGCGCAGTCAGCGGTGTGGTGACAGCTTCTCTCATCACTTCCTCCAATCTTCCTCCTCCTTGCCTCGTCTTCAATTGCTTGATTTTCGCTATCATCTCAGCACGAAAATTCTCCATTGCGAGAAAATGCTCGTCTCTCATGGTTGATCGTCCTGATCTTCGGGTATCACTATCGAAATAGTCTGAATCTTCGGGTACATAGTCAGGGTCAGACAACCTGTTTCCTCTTGCCACACATCGGTTCAGTGGCTCGGGGTTATGGACGTTGGCCACCACCATTCTTCGGTCATGGTTTGGCGGCGGTGCCTTGGAATTTGCCTCATCGTGCTGATTTTCTATTTTGGCGCTATGGGCGATCCTATCCTTGAGCTCCTGGTTTTCACGTGCAAGTAGCGCTACAACGTCCGCATATATCCTCTGTTTCCTTTTCAACTCTTCGAGCTCTGCTGCTAGCTGGATGGAATGGTTTGATCCTTGGTTCGGAGTTCCCACTTGTGCTTGTCCACCAGCGGCTATAGTATGATCTTCATCTAC
This sequence comes from Papaver atlanticum, assembly GCA_023531105.1. Lineage (NCBI taxonomy): Eukaryota > Viridiplantae > Streptophyta > Magnoliopsida > Ranunculales > Papaveraceae > Papaver > Papaver atlanticum. Next base: position 3,151,065 of record JAJJMB010014612.1, on the reverse strand, counting down.
AGTCTGGATCAGAGGGATGAGTGGATCGATGGGTAGGACCAGAAGCTCCATGGGTTGTTGTGCCGGCCAGTTTGCCATCAATAGTGGTTGGGCAGTCAGTAACAGTTGGTTTTGCTCGTCGATGAGTGGCATTCCATAAATGGGTTGTTGCATCGTTGACTCTGCTACCCCTTCTCGTTGTTCGCTTGCTCGGGTCACCGCTGCTACTTTGGCAGCACCGGCTTTGGCTGCTGCAGCTTTGAGGGCCGCCGCTGCTATTGCGTTGGCATCTAGAGGAGTGGTACTTTCCGCTCCATCCTGCTTCTTGCTTGCTGCTCTGAGCTTTTCACATTTTTGTTTGCTGTGTGTTACAACTGGTGTAGTCCTAGGTGTCTCCTTTGACGCTGCCTTGGATTTTCCTACATCTTTCGTTTTATCCATATTCTGCAAAAATAAAATGTTGGCAAGGAAGACATATCGACATAGGTCTTGTTAGTAAAGGCAATGTAAGGAAAAAACGTAGTTACATATTTTGTTAGGCACAGGCCAAAACATAACCATAGTACCGATCCGCCGAAGATTTTTTCAAGAGAAAACATAGATCCGAAGATAGATCTAAAGATATTCGCGAAAGAAGTTAGATCCATGGGTTTTTATAAGCAAGAACATGGATTCAAAGGTTTCTACAAGAGCGATCATAGATCCGAAGATAAATTTCGAGAAAAAATAGGTCCAAGGGTTTTTATGAATGAAAACTTGGATCCGAAGATTTCTGTCGATAATAACTCCAATCATTTTTATGGTGAAAAAGTTTTGTTCCGTCTAAAAACCTTTCAAATCTGGTCTTTTTTGCTGGTTTGTCACCCAAAATCTGTTTTGAGAACCAGTGTTGAGTGATAAAAAGAGTTCACAGGGAAAGATAAATCTTTTTACTGGGACGTAAACATCCCTGTTTCTAGTGCCAAATTATAAACACAGATTTAACGATGATGGCATCGTGTTCGCAACCAATGTTCGCGGTATTGATAAAACTACTATAATGATTAAAACACATACAAAACAGTATATGACAATTATATGAGAAACTTTGAGCCTTCGTGCTCATCCTTGTTTCACATCACAGATGCGTCTATGATGATTCAAACGAAGCATAATATGAGTATAAGAAAACTATGAGTGCAGAATGTAAATGAGACAATGATTTACGTGGTTCAGCACTAAGGCCTACGTCCACGGGGGGTTCGGTTTTTCACTATGTATCATATAAGGTTACAAAGGATAGTCTAATGACTCTGAGTAGAGAACGATGGTAGAGGGATATAGGTACAACTCATACTTACTCTTTACAATTTCTCTCTCTTGAACTATAGTTCTCTCTTCCTAAATTTTGTCGACCCCCTCTCTCTTGGTGGAGTTGGGTATTTACAGGCTCCTTGTATGGTGGGCCCTCTTCTCTGAGACAGCTGTTCCTTATCATCTTGGTTAGCGTGCCGATCCCGAAGGTATCTTCGTCATGCCCCGATGATGTCCAACGGTATCCTAGTGTGACGATCGTCTGCCCTTGTCTCCTCCATAAAAGTGTTGACACGTACTCTATGCATGTAGCATTTATGGCGGGTGGTTGGGAGCAGACTGCACGCGCCAGACAGCTGCTACTGTTGTTGTCACATCCATGTCTTTTAGACCCATCTCCTCCGTTCATTTCGGATCTATCTTGGGATGGGAAAGTGGATATTTGGATCATCTATGGTGCTTTGCGACTTCTTACATATCTGATGCTCCCAGATCTTTTTATCGTTGGATCTTATCCAGTGACGAGCACGTGGCAGGCGATGGCGGCAATGCCCCTTGGGTGTGGTAATGAGGCATCGAGGGTTGATGTTCACTTGCCCCATGTGATGCATGTGTAATGCTCATGCCACGTGGCTGATTGCGGGATTATGTGTATACACTCCAATAATACGACTCGTATATTATCCACCGATCCGTTACAAACTCTTTGTAACATGTATTACGTTTCGTAATACCAACAACAAAACAAGAAAAAAAAGGATGATCAATCACAAAACTTAAATAAACTTACTTGGGTGTATTGAGGCGAGTAATCTCTTTGCTTAAGACATTTGATGCCCTGTATATAATGTTGTTACAGGTTTAGCGGCATATGTCTCCAACATTCAACAATACCTCGATGTTTTTCGCAGCATTTCGATAACACCGAACAGTGAACGCGAATAGATGTAGCACAAACTCTTCTTTAACTCTTGAAGACACATGCAAACTCTTAAATTTCTAGTACTAGTTTTATGACTCTAAAAACACATTTGCAATGGAGAAGGAGTGGGGTTTATATAGGTTTAGAGGTGACTCTTGGAGAAATCCTTTCATGAAGAATCACAACCTTTAGTGGAGAGTCACATCCCATGGGATAAGACACTACATATTGAAAAGGTTTAAGTGAATGGACACATCCATTCACACTAAGTAACTAACTAACTCATATTTCTATTCAAAATTCCAACAAAGATCAATATATGATCTCCACGATGAAATAAATGTAAGAAACTGGGTTTTACAGTCATTTGCCTCGCTTTTGAAAGCTCTCCAAATATATGTACTTGATTCAATCAGCAACCAGTTTTCTAAGCTCATACCAAAGGGTGCGACACCGTTAATTTCACAACGGATCCTACGAAATGGAACTAAACAAACAATGTAGTACAGTATTATTTAATACTAGTAAAATAGACTTACTAAAGCTCAGGGAGAAGAGAAGTTTGTTCTCGAGATCCAACACTCTCACTGGATCCAATACGAAATGACCCAGGTTTGGTTGGGTACGTCGGTCCACACAACACAAGTTTCTAGATTGCGTCTGCTACCCGAGTTCCCGTATGTGTACTTCCTTAAAGAAAAAGAGTCTTTTAAGTTGGGTTGCACTGACGCGGCCACGGTGATGGGAATACGAATAAATTTTCAAAAATTAGAACGGGGACGCGTTATGAATTAGTGATACTTTTCACTAAAATGTATATATTATGAATACAACTTGTCAACAATGCTAATAATTTATTGATAAATAACAAATTTGTATAAAAATAAAACAATACATGTTGTTAAAGTCTGCGAACATCCAACTCAAAACCAATTGGCAATAAGTGGAGCGGCCCTTTCATATTGTATTTTAAGTTAATTAAGCGGATTCTAGCGATGTGGGACTATTGTCCTTTCACACGCCCCCTCATGTGTAAGGCCAGTCACTCGGCCTAACACGTGGACCTATGTACGAATGACCAGTCAATCGGTAACAGGTGTACAAGTGAGTGACTAATTATTCGGTAACACCTCGGCCAGTACGGCCTACACCCCGGGTGTACAAGTGACAAATCGGTACACTTCGGCCAATAAATCGGCCTACACCCGGCATACAGCAGGTCTGGGTCTGGGGCTTGGCTCTGATACCATGTTAAAGTCTGCGGGCATCCAACTCAAAACCAATTGGCAATGAGTGGAGCGGCCCTTCCATATTGTATTTTAAGTTACTGCGGATTCTAGCGATGTGGGACTATTGTCCTTTCACACATGTACAAAAAAATCCAGGTACTTTTAATAGACATTTATATTAAAATAGTGCGTGACATATGCATATGATGTCATCAATGTGTTTGTCTTGGAGACGCGCTCTTCCAAGTGACGGACACGGTCTGACACAGACATGTGGCCATTTTAGGTGTGTCCGTGCTACTAAGGTTCTAAGATCAAAGCTGAGCATAAGTTCCACTCCATCCAATCAGCCTGGTCCGACCTACAGGATCGAATGGTAAATTTGTCACTTGGTGGATAGCATGGCCGATGGGTTTTACGAAATTCGATGAACATTTGAGTGGACGCGTACGTACTCAACGAATCTAATACCCAACCAGATCCAATAAATTACTCGTGTCCCGTTGTTTTCCTGAGGATACTTCAATCGTATTTCAGAAAAATGCAACGATGTAAACAACCAATTCAGTAATATAAATACATAAGATCAACTGCAACTTCTGAATATGCAACTAACTCACTAAAAAAAGTGGTTATGAACCAATTTCTTATTGATCACCACAAAAAGAACGAGGTCTTAACTTCATTTATCAACACAAACTCATTTCTTAGGGTTTTGTTTGTCATTATTCTTTTGTTTCTTCCACCCAGTCTGCTTAACAGATTCCAAAAAGTTACTAATAGTCATATCTTTTTTCCTTATTTTTCTCTGCCTATTCAGAATTTCCAAGCTTCAAATTATGCTGAAATTTCTCGCATTCATTTTTCATTGTATCCTTCTACATAATAGTTCCATAATATTTGAACAAAACTACAGTACAGAAGAAGGTAATTCACTATTATTTTTTAGTCTTGGTTGCACAATAAACACCAATTTATTTGAAATCAAACACCCTCTTTCTAGCAAATAGTCAATTGTTGGAATTGGATTTGGTATAGAAAAACACATGAATTGCACTTTAGGAGACACCTATTTACATTTAGAAGGCACCACTATTGTGGAGATTAGAGTTTAGTTTATTAACCTATACTAACAGGATTTGGTGTTGAAACCTTATGAAGCATTGCTTTCCAAAATATCCTCCTATGTATCTGGTGCAGTACCCAACACTTAAAAGAGCTGCACCACTTCTGTTGTATACGAAGAAGTTCGATTTCTTTTTAATTTCGAATTCCATGCTCCATTTTCCACCATTTCCTACCCTAAATGTATTAGGAATTAATCCTCCAAGATTTGATTTTCTTTCCATTTATCCCATCAAAATGCTCGACGGAAAAAAATACAAGTTTAGAAGTTAAAAATCCTGTAAAATTTATAATAAAAAAAACAGTTCCGGAGCAAAGTGATTGCGGGACCGACTTACTGTTTCTCGCGCGAAAATTAGGCAAAACTTTGGCAATGAATTTCCAATGATCTTCTAGGATTTTAGGCCACTTTCTTGCAACTTTTTATATTTTTCCTTGTTTTCTTAGCTTATTTTGATATTTATACTATCTTGTTTTAGCGTTTTTAGTTTTCCGTGTATTAAATATAATAAACAGGGTTTTGTAAAAAAATAAACTTTCAGTCTTATTTATTTCCTTTCTACGGGTTTGTCTTGTCGTGTGGAGAATTTTTATTTGTTGTTGTTACTATCGTACCAAGTTTTTATTTGTTGTTGTCTGCCATAGAATGTATTATAGATAATCCAGATTCAAGCGAGTATTCTCTCTCTTCGCTCTGAAACAGTAAAATTTTCAAATATCTTCCCTCCCCTCTTCCTTTCTAGATGAACATGGAGTAGTCTAGATAATGGATTCCTTTCGGGGAAATCGGTAACCCAATCTATGGCAGTAAACACAGCACAGCACAGACATCGGCATCAGTAATCAACAAATTACGGCATCGGTCAAAGGAAAATAAATAGATAGAAAATTTGTTTCTTAGCATTTCTATAAATCTCATTAGAATAGACGACGAGTAATAGATACAGCCAAGGAAAAGTGTGTGTTTTTCAAACAATAAATGTCTTTACTATTAATAGCTCGATTACAATAAACAATGAAATCAAATAATTTTTTCACAAAGATCCATAATTGGCTTAGCTCAATCCTCATGAGGATACCTATCAAGATCAGGGGAGAAAGCGCGATGACGATCAACATTCATAACAAACCCAAGTGTGTCTGTATTCTCAAAATATCTAAGACGATTGGCAAATGGATCTCCACTATGGTTGGAATCTATTGGAAAGGGTGCATCAACAGGAAGTGATGCATCGGCAGGGGCCAACGTTTGCAAGGGATGTGCATCTTGTATTTCAATTATATGCAATCGCCTATGAATACATCGAAATATAAAAAAATTAGGAAAAACTGGAGGGGAGTGATCCATTCTGAAAACAACAAAAATTTAATTTGTTTAGGAGTAAAGGGGGAGGTAGGAAATCAGAGGAATGCTTATATAAGAATATAAGAAGATTGGTAGACAGAATTTATAGGGTCCTTAGTGCTTTAAGCAATGAAATTCATTAAGGTTTTCATTAATAGTCGTGGAAGACGAAGAATCTCCATTAAAACTTAAGAAAAGTGGAAAAATACTGTAGAAAAACAAGAATTAGGAAATTCAAACGGTAACAAAGGTTACTGGTGTGGCTGAATTCAAACTTTCTTGACCTTGTTAAACATGGGTCAAACATAACACCGGTCTGGTGGCTAGAAGAGATATCTTCTTTAATCAATTTTAACTTTTTAAGGGTTAATTTCTTTTTAAGTTCGCTTATCACTAAAAATGCGTGCCATTAGAAAGAGTACTTTTTAATTTGTGGCCAGGAGATAATGGCATATAGAGCAGCTAAGTGACTGCCGGATAAAAACATGAAAGAAGAAGGAATTTAGCTGGATATAGAAACTTATCTGCAGCTTTTCTACCTTTTAACCCCTTTTTAAGCACAGCATTGCTTTTGGTATCTCCCCTTCATCGGTCTCTTTCAGTTTCCTTTTATGTGCTTGTTTTTTTGTCTCAAAGATCTTTATTCTTTCTCCTAAACCTTCTTTACTGCCTACTTCTACAATGCGTTATTCTTACTGACGTACTAATAGAAGGAGGAGAATCAACCAAAATACTCCTATTGTGAGCAGAGCTTCAACTAGAGAATTTACTTCAGCACCTTTAGTTCCCTTTACAATGACATCTTTTAATGGGAAGCATGATGTAATGTTGGTAGGAAGAATATTTTCAACAGAAATCTTTGATGAAACTAGTATTTACAAAGCGTTAAAATTTATGTGGGGTAAAAGGGTTGTTTTCATAGTACAAAAATTTCTGAAAATGTGTTTCAACTAACCTTTTCCAACCATGAGATCATGACTGACCTCTTAGTCTTGGATCTATGGCATATATATGGAAATGCTTTTCCTTTGGCTGAATGTTACCCGGGTATGAAAATAGAAAGAGATGCTTTGAAATATATCATGATATGGGTTCAATTTTTAAACCTTAAACATTTTCATTATAATGAGGCGGTTATGGCACAGATAGCTTATCACATTGGAATGGTGTTGGATTTAAGACCAACAAATGCATCTCCAGTGGGTGATGAACCAATGTTGGCTGAAGTTCAACTTAATATTGAAAGACCACTTAAATTTGCTTTGAGAGTTAAGGTTGGGAATAACCCGGAATCAATGATCTATCTTTACTACAATAACTTACCTTTTAGAGTCTGTAATAACTGCTACATATTAGGCCATCTAGCAGAATCGTGTACTCTTCTGAATAATAGAATGTTAGAGGGTATTTATGATGTGCATGAAATGTCCGAGCCAGATGAGCCGGACTCACAAAGCTGGGAACCAGAGTTCAAGGTCCTTTTTGGGAACCAAATTGATGAACTGCTAGTCTCAGATGCAAGAATGGCATCTCCCGTAAATATCTCGCATATGTCTGTCCTAAATAGGGAGGATATTTTCATGGATGCTATTTCATCACAAAATTCTCAAAATGAAATTTCTGAGAACGTTTCGTTAGAAATTGTGCATGAATCTCAAGAAATCGCTACTATTGAGAACTCTGCTCTAGGGAAGAGACTTTTCTCAGAAATCTCTCCAACTCTTGAAAATTTTCCTCCTGAATTGGGTTATCTACAAGTTGTAGTAAACCAGAGGCTTTCATCTGCTTCAGACAGGCCTGATTTCGATTTCGAAATGGCTGATGCTCATTTTTCTTATTCAAATGAACCAGTAGAGGAGGAGGAAGATGAGAATTTATATACCCCATATAGAGAATTAACAGTAGATAGCAGTCAATCAGCTTTCAGAATGTCTTTTGACTCGCCAGATCCAATTGAATTAAATAGCTCTCTAGGTTCTAATTCGGAAGAGATAAGTGAAGAAAATACTTCAGGAATTATGATAGATCAATTTGGTTCTTTTCTAGGGTTTGATATTATTGCAAATTTGGCTGGGGTAACTGATCCGATGCGTGAAATGTCTGAAAATGCTGTGAAATCTGCCATAGAAGGGGAAGCTGGTGAAAAACTGAAAGGAGTCCAGGTACACACTAAACAAAATCTGTTTGTATTATTTCTGAATTAAGATAGACTGAACTGTGATCTTATCTTAACATCCTGCAAAAGTAGAATAACCCTTAGTTTATGAATTTAGGGTAGAAAATTTTAGTTTTTATTATCTGAGCAATTTCAATTTCAGTTTTTGATACTTTGAATATGAAATTTTTGGCTTGGAATGCACAGGGATGTGGTTCAAAGAAAACAAAACAACATTTCAATTTTTTAATAAACTCAGTAAATCCAGATGTAGTTTTTCTTTCAGAAACTAAAAAGAAAAGACCCGTGGTTAGGAGTTTCTTATCTCATTTTCCAAATATATTCATAGTAGATCCAGTGGTTATAGCAGGAGGTCTAGCTATAGGATGGGTTGATGGTTTTAGTTTTGAAATTGTACATTCAAGTTTCATATGATTAATGTCCTAGTTAAAACCAACTTTTGTGAGAAAGAATGGTTGTTAACAGGATTCTATGGCTCTCCCTATAAACCATCCAAGCTTGAATCCTGGAAATTTTTGGAAGAAATTTTGGCGAAAATTAACTATAATAAAATGGCTTGGATGGTGATAGGAGATTGGAACCAAATCCTGGTTAAGGAAGATAAGCAAGGAGGTTCACCCTTTGTTGAAAACGAATGTGAACCTTTCAAAAGACTCCTTGTAAGATCTGCCTTAGAGGATATTGGTTATGAGGGAGCAAAATTTACTTGGGATAATCAGAGAGAAGGAACTGAAAATATCCAAGAAAGATTGGATAAAGCTTTTGCTAACATTGAATGGCAAAACCAATTCAAAGATTACTCTCTAAAAGTGCTGGTACCAGTAGGATCAGACCATTGTCCTCTGCTTTTAAACTTAGAGGAAAAGACCTATAATGGATCGGTTCATTCTTTTAAATTTTTCGATACTTGGCTCAAAGAGCAAAGTTGTATGGATTTAATCCACTCTGTTTGGATCTCTGATCATCCAAACCCGACTGATACCATGATTTTTAACTTGGAAAATTTAGGAAATCAGTTAGTTTTTTGGAGGAAAAATGTTTTCAGGTTACCTAGTAAAAAAATAAAAAACTTGTTGTCTGAAATAGAAAACTAAATAAACAAAAGGTAAATAGGAATATTCAACAAAAAATAAACTCTAAAATGTCAAGCCTTGAGAAACTTTACGAGACAGAGGAAGAAATTGCTAAACAACTCTCTAGAGATAATATAGTAAATCTGGGAGAACGAAATACGAGATATTTTCACTTGAAAACTGTAAAAAGACGGAAAAGGAATAAGATTGACTGTTTGTTAAATGTTGATTTGAAAGAAATAAAAGACAACAAGGATATAGCTCAAGAACTAAAAAATTACTTTCAAAATCTTTTTACAGCTATGCCAACAACTGACAACGAATCCATCTACTCTCATCTATCAGCAGAAGTAAATGAACTGGATAACTTGTCTTTAATGGCTTTGCCAATCCATGAGGAGATTTGGGAGGTTGTAAAGAATATGAAACCTAACAAATCTCCGGGACCAGATGGGTTCCCGGTGTGCTTCTTTAAGCATAACTGGTCTCTGGTAGTTAACCAACTGGTAGGGTTAATTCAGGATTTTTGGCTATCGAAACAACTTAATCCGGAGTTAAACAAAACTTTTTTATTTTTAATACCAAAGTGTAAAGAACCTAAAACACCTTCTGACTACCGAACGATAGGGATATGTAACATACCATACAAAGTAATCTCTAAATTGCTAGCTAACAGAATGAAAGTTCTGTTAGACAAACTGATATCACCTTTTCAATCGACTTTCTTATCGAATAGACAGGTGTCTGATAATGTCATAATATCCCATGAACTAATATACACAATGAACCGTAAAAATTCAAAAGTGGAAGGATTAGGTGTTAAAATTGACATGTCGAAAGCATTCGACAGAGTCAATTGGGAATTCTTAATAAAAGCTATGGAAAGTCTAGGCTTTTGTAAAGAATGGTGTCAATTAATTCACCAGTGCATTTCAACTGCTTCCATTGCAGTCTTGTTAAATGGAAATGCGGGAGAATATTTCAAGCCAACAAGAGGATTAAGACAGGGGGATCCACTATCCCCCTATCTTTTTCTAATTTGTATGGAGGTATTTTCAAGATTCTTAATAGCCAAAGAAAACTCAAAAGAGATTCAGGGACTAAAAATAAGCAACAATAACTCACCAATCTCTCATTTATTCTTTGCAGACGATTGTCTGATCTTTAGAAAGGCAAACCTGCAAAATTGTAAGAATTTGTTGAATGCTTTACATGAATTTAGCTTGGTCTCAGGTCAAATGGTAAATTTTGAAAAGTCAGGGATTTTTTTCTCAAAGAAAATTCATCACAAAATCAAAAAGATGATGTCTAAACTCTTAAAAATAAAAAATAGACATTAAAGATTCCTATTTAGGAGTACCACTTTTTATTGATAAATCGAAACTTAAAACTTTTGATTTCATTGTAAGTAGAATGGAGGAGAGAGTGAAAGGATGGAAGAGTAAAATTCTAAACCAACCTAGCAAACTGATTCTAAACAAATCAGTTCTCTCTAGCTTACCTGTGTATCAAATGGGATGCTTTAAGCTGCCCAAAAAAATCACAGCTTAGATTGATGCTATCCAGAGAGATTTCTGGTGGGGCAAGGAGATAGATAAAAATGGCCACTATATAAAATCATGGAAATTCATGTGCAAACCTTTAACTATGGGAGGTCTGGGCTTCAGGGACGCTGATAAAATGAATCAGGTGTTGATGGCTAGAATAACCTGGAGAATTATCTCTGAGCCAGACTCATGGTGGGTAAAGATGTTCAAAAAAAAATATTTCAAAAAAAAAATCTGTTTTCAGAGTAAAAAAGAATGCTAATTCATCTTGGATGTGGAAATGTGTTTTGCAGGCAATAAATTTGATTCACAAATATATTTGTTGGGAAGTAGGAGATGGAAACTCAATAAATATATGGAGTGATCAATGGATACCAGATCTAGACATTACTTTGGATCTTTTGTGTTATGAAAAGAACAGCATGTTAACACTTGTATCGGATTTGATTAATCCAGATACAAATAAGTGGAACCAGGAACTAATCACAACTTCTTTTCCTCATATAATTGCTCAGTCTATTTTAAACATTAGGATGTATACAGATAGGAATGATACCTTAGAAAAGGATAAACATAGGTGGAAACTAACTAGGAATGGCATGTTTACGGTTAAATCTGTATGATAGAATGTGTGGAATTCAAACCGTAGGCAGGGAAAAAGAATTATTTTGGAAAAAGTTTTGGAAAGATGATATGCCTCAAAGAATAAAAAAAAATCTTTGGAAATGTTTGAATAATGCTTTGCCTGTCACACAGATACTTAGCAGATATATGCAGGATGTGGATAACAATTGCATTTTTTGTAATAATGGCAATGAGTCTTTATAACACTTATTTTTTGAATGTTGGTATGCTAAAACAATTTGGATGCTACCACCATATTCTAACTGGAACAATAATAATGTGGTAGCTACCTCCTTCAAAAAATATTATGATCTGTGGCAGGTAGCAGGTAACAATGTAACTGAAATCTGTGCAACCAAATGTTGGTACATTTGGAAAGAGAGATGCAACAGAATTTTCTAAGAAAATGAGATTTCTACATTACAAACCTCAATCATAATTCATAGGCATCTAAATTATTGGTGCAGGTCTATTAGGGATGGAATAACTATCTCAAGTAGTAATGTTGAAAACCTTAGACCTGATACTCCTTGGAAATCACCTGGCTTACATTGTTTTAAACTCAATTATGATGCTTCATGGGTTTCTGAAACAGTGAATGCTAGCTTTGGTTTAATTTTACGGAATGATGCAGGTGATGGAAGAGGAGCTAAGTCTGGAATACTCAAAGCTTCAAGTGCGTAAAAAGATGAAGCGTTAGCTCTTTTACAGGGAGCTAAATGGGCAAGGGAAGAGGTATGAAGAAATTCTGGATAGAGGGGATTGTGAAAGAATGGTGAGGTACATTGAAGGCAGGGATACAATGATGGACTGGAAGAATCATAAGTTAGTGAAGGAAGCCATGAAGATACTGGCAGAATGCAACAATTTTTTGGGTTTTAAATTCATCCACAGATCTGGCAATTCTGTGGCTGATAAGTTAGCGGTGGAGGCTAGGAAATCTTCAGTTTTCAGTTTATGGAAAAAAGAATTACCAGCCTTCTTAAATAGGTCTATTACTTTAGATAAAAGTCATATTTCCCTTACTAGTAGTTACCAAATCAGTGTGTTGTCCAAAGATCATAACAGGGCCTGTCCTGCAATGATACCAGGATAACATTCGAAATATCATATATAACTTCAGTCTCTATAATATGTCTCATTTACTTTCAAAAAAAAAAAAAGTTTTCCATGTACTAATTTCTCTCCGTTAATTTTGTGTTGCAGTTTTAATCCCTTCGATGCAACTCTAAAGTTTCACACGCCTTTTCAGTTTAGAAGCTATTTTTTGTAGTATCCTACCAGAGTATCTCATGTGTTAAAATTTTGAAGTGTACCCTTGTCCATCAATTAACCCATTTACTTTGGAAGTATTGAGTTTTGTTTGAAAGTGGCTATTTAGGGCAATTCCTATGGTAATGGTCAAATGAAAACTTTTGTTGAGCCAGGTGGATGGCCAAACAGGTTTTTCCACTATGGTGAAGCATTGGGCGGTTGATCATCAAGCGCCAGAAATTGAGACACACGCTGGCGTTCGCAGAAAAATCGCCGGCGTTGGAAGAACAAGCGCTGGCGTTCAAATCATAAACGCGGCGCTCGAACGTAGACCGCTGGCGTTTGTAGCAAAAACGCCAACGGGTAGTTTTTTTAAAATTCAAAATTCACTTTTTACCTCTATAAATTACCATCATCTTCAAACAATTCACTCACACCAAAATTCACTTCTCTTGAATTTTCTCTTCTAAAATATATTTCAATTTTTTAGTTTATTGTTGGTGAAATGGTTGAAAAGGCGATCACACTTTTTTGCGATGCAAAACTTGAAGCTGCTGTTTCTAAGATACGTGGGAGTTTTAAAAAGATTGAAAATTGTAAGAGGGAAGTGCAAGTTTTTGAAGTTGCTCCAAGAAAATGTTCTGCTAAAAGGCAAAGAAGAGCTCCAGTTTTGAAAATTAACAACAAAAAAATCAAAAACAAAGGCGAAATTGTCAAAGAGCGCGTTGAATGGAAGATACGTCAAATGAAGATAAATAGGAGGCCAAAACTTGTACTTGATTTTTATTGAATTTGTTTAATACGTTTTATTATTGCCTAAGTTTATATCTTGTAAAAGAATTGGCAGTAATATCAATGAATGAAAATATTTAGATTTTAAAATAGATTTCCACTTCAAATTAAGAGAAATTTATTACAATTTGAACTTGCAAATAATATCAAACTACATTTTAATAAACAACAACAAAAACATCAAACTACATCAAATCCAGCGACATTCTCTCTGTAGAGTTCATAGCATTCAAAATGCTTAAACTCTCTTCCGCTTTCTTCAGTAAACTTGGTCTGAGCGATGGTTTTCTGTATAACAGATAAACAACAAGTTCAGATATTTATGATCCAGTTGAGTCCATGAGGACAGAGGTAAGATACTCACCAGTTCTTCGTTGGATAATCCAAAATTCTATGGTGAACCATCCATAAAACTTTCGTATAATTGTTGACTTCCTTAGTGATGAATGCAGTTCTTAGTTCTAGGCTCTTACTGTTTCTTATGGTTTCGTTCCGCGATGCTACAAAATGTCCCAATACTCTTTCCCAGAAATAGTCATTGTTCATTGGTCTCATCATACGATGTAACCAAGATCGAACAAGAGTAACATCTTCTTCCATTGTAAAGACCGGAAGAGGCATTCGAGTGCAGTACAGATGTTCTTGAGATGGACCATCCTTTAGAATTCTAAAACACGCTTCGTAACGAAAAGGTTTACCATCAGCTTCCTCCCAATTATCAAGAGCTGTTTGGATCACTTCTTCTTCAGTTATACCGATGAACTTTTCTCGATCAATTTCCATTACCAGAGAAAGAAATGGCTGGAGTGCAAGCCTAATAGATTGAAAACGAGCACGCAATCGACGAGCATCTCGGTTTCCTAGGTTTCCCGTCAGTGAGATGAACATTGAAAAAACGTTCTTCCAAAAAGAACCGTCTTGAGAGCCCATACCAGTGATTACCCTATGGAAAAAATATGTTTTGCATATAGTTATATCCTCTTCTTCAGTAAACTTGGGACCACGATTTCTAACAGACATTTCTGTAGAGTGAGAGAGATTAAGAGTTTTAGAAGAAAAAAAAGATGTGATTTTGGAGATGGGAAGAATGGAATTTATAGGTCGAGATAGAAAATCGAGCCGTTAGAAATTTAGCCGTTGGCGTTTGTAGTAAAACCGCGCGGCTTTCCTTTAAGCGCCTGTTTGAATTACCATAAGAGTTGGAGTTTGTAGTAAAACCGCGCGACTTTACTAAAACCGCCCGTTTGAATTACCAACGCCTATTTTTTTGTTCTAAATACTACACTAGGTTTTATTCTCAACCAAACCAATAGATTTCTTTCTCAACATCCACCATGTTTTCTAAAGGCAAAGAGAAGCAAATATTATGTGTCGAAGCAAAATAGGTTTGTCCATTATGTTTCATGGATAACCACAGTCTTATGCAATGCCCTTGGATGTATTCAAAGTGTCCGAGGGAAGGTTGTTCACGCATTAGAATGGTGATTGAATCACAACCGGAAAAGCTCAGGTGTTTGCAATGTTAAGATCCCAACTGTCCAGAGGAACCACATATGCTAGATGATGCTATGAAGATTAAAAAATAAGAAGAAGAAAAGATTGCAACACTCTGCAAAAACTTCAAACTTAAAGCCAAATTGAAGAAGGAGTTATTACTCTGCAAGCATTATGGATATGGAGATCACGAATACAAACATTGTCCACAGAGAATCAGTGGATGCTCAAAGCCCGGTTGCAAGACTTTTATGTATTTGCGGACTTCTTATGAAGAAGACACATATGGAAGGCATTTCTGGGAATTTCCTAAGTTTTTTTGGTGGAGTGGGTTGATTGAAGTTGAAGGACAAATCGATTCACTATGGTATTATGTTATTTAGTTTGCTATTTATTTTGTGTTATTACGATTATCTAAAACCAAACATATGGAGTCTTCACATTTGCACCATTAATATCATAAGTAATTTAAATTTTTCCTGGATTAAACATTGCACCATCAATCTCAAAAATAAAAACATACTGCATTGAACAACCACATCATAGATGAGAATAAAAGAAATACATTAGATTAAAACAACTACTACATAGGCGTCAATTCTCGGCGGGTGGTGGAATTCCTAGGGCGATGTAGGGATCGTATTTGTTGAGCACCCTAAGAATGTTGAAACAAGCATGAAAGTCGAAAGGACGACCGCCGTGAGATGCTGCCCACATCGGCTTCACCGTTGAGCTTATTTTTGTGATTCTCAATTAGTAAAGCGACGAACTCCGATACATTCCTACTAATTGAACTAAAACAATGCGACAATAAGTGAGAATCACGCCCATTAATGTTCCCCGTTTCAGCGGTGAACATTCTGTAAACTTTCTCCCAGAAAGTCAACGTCGATTCGGCTACATTACTTAAGACAGCATCTTGTGTGTGAAAAACAAAGGCTCTACAAATAGTTAAATCCTCTTGTTGAGTGAATCTAACACCACGAACTCTGGGAGGCATTTTTGTAGATGATTTGAGAGTGAAGAATGTGTAGAATGTGTGAATTTAGAGTTGAAATGAGAAGTATTTATAGAACTCAAAAATTATAGCTGTTAGATCACAAGAGTTTTCAGCCGTCCAGATTCAGCCGTTGGTGCTTTTATGTAAAACTCGGTGCTTTTAGGAAAGACGCTGGCGTGTGAAATAAGAACGGGAAATGCAAGGACAAGCGCCAGCATTTTTGGCTCAAACGCTAGCGTTGGTGCCAAGCTCGCTCGGCCTTCCACCACGCGCGCGCTACATGTTCCATCTTACTCAACAAACCAACAAATTTGTTGGTTTGTACACCCATTTTTCATGTTTATTGAGTCCATAGTGGGAGCAAAATCAACAAACTTCAAATTTGTTGAGTCCATAGGAACTGCTCTTAGGGGACTGATTTTTCCTGTTGCAATCTTCTTCTAGTTTGTTATCGGAAGGCATCATCTTCATCCACTGTGGTGGCAATATCACTTCTCAAACGTGTAGTACTGTTCTAAATTATAGAATTGTACAATATGCTGATTTTGACATTCAATAAGGGTTGGATAATTAGACAACAATGAAGATATCATGTCGGTGGGAGAAGCGGAAAATTTTGTAAATCGTATAGGGAAGAACGTGGGGAACTTTATGTTCAGTTACCATGATACAGATTTGTATATAATCAATTACGAAAAAAAAGGATCTCGAAAAATGAATCTCCATGTTTAATGGTTTTTCTAGTTATTATGCATCATTGGGATCCATCATTTAAAGTGAATAAGATGGATTGGAAGACAACTGAAGCGGATTTTGAAATATCGAATTTGCCTCAAGAATAACAAACAAGGCTTTTTGCAGAAAAAATTGATCGATTTATAAGGCAATATTTGTTATGTTGACTCTCCTAATGAAATCACTACAAGAAGTAATAGTGTTACGGTGGATACTCCTTGCAGTAAAGGCATCAAAGTAAACAAGATTAATAAAGAACAAGTAAAATTATTTTCTATTGTATCAATCAACCTTTTAGGATTTGTAAGGAATGTTATTTTATCAATCATAAATGGAAGCAGTGTACTACTGCAAACATGTTAAAGATGGAATTGACTAAGCTTCATAGAGTTTATAATGTTTCTCAATGCTTACTGAGGAGATACTAGAACAATAACTTTGAAGGAATCAAACCAATCTTCAACCGATATTAATATTATTCCCAACTGAACCACAATCTGATAAAAGCAAAGAATATTATTGCACTGAAAGTGGAAGGGGTTGTACACAGTACCGGGTGTACGGGATACAGATAAAGTAAGGTACATAGACTAGTTCCAGAAAGTAAAAACAGTTTTTCACAAGATAACCACTGAGTTTGTCTGTTGAGAGAAAACACCCTATTATAGACATTTCCTAAGAAGTAGAGTGTTGACCATGTGTCCTTTCCTATCCTGTTTTAGTAAGCCTCTCTTTTGATAGCCGTACATGTGTCCTTCCTAAGCTTGGGAAAAGCTTGCAGCTAGGAGCCTAGTAAAAAAGTTGGTATTTTTGCTTATCTATAATGTGTATATCACGGGATTATCTGGGTAGTTTATTTTACTGTTGTCCCATGTAATTTTGATGTGTTTTGCTGTTGTATATATATGATGGGATCTCGTAGAAAGTCTTTGTGTGGTTTGTATGGAAAAGACTTTGTTATGCCGCAAATGATAGGTCTATTTTTTTGGTGTATACGGGGTAAACTCATTTTGCTGTTTAGTTCTTGGGTAAACTCATTTTGCCGTAATGGGACCTCCTTATGTATATATCTTACTATCCTTGGATTTCTACTTACATAATACGAAGTTATGACTTTCGTCCCTTTATCTTTGGTTTTGTTTCCAACTGATATAAGATAGTTTAAGTTCTTTTTAATGCTTGTTTTATGCATAAAGCTATTGGGCATAATTACATTGGTTGTGTTGGATTTAATAATAAACATTTTAGAGCATAGCTCAGTTGAACCCACCAAGAGTTGGTATGTCAAGTTTGGTTTTCATATTTTAGTGAATCAAAACTCATCTAAGAGTCGCTTGATTATGTAACTAGAGACAACTTCGTATAGGTTAGACTAGAAAGTTTAGGATTATGAGACATATAAGTATTACTCGAAGACCGGAAGAATGTGAAGAAGTAACGAGCTACAACGATGACATCATCCTTCCTATTGAGGTTAGTAATATTTGACTTGAACTGTTTCATTCCTAACGTATCTTTCAAGTCATGCTATATTGAAAACATAGCTGCGAAGCTGTGAATGATTATACTCTAGTAGTGAGACATGATCACATGATCATAGTGTTAAGGAATTAGAATACGAAGTATAACGCTTATCTTTTGAACTTCGTATATATGACGTCGACATAATCGTATGAATGCTATTGTGATTATGTGTATAGGTAAAGGTGAAGATTTCATCCTAGGAAACAATGTTTACATTTGTTTAAAGGAAGTACATTCATGAACTTGTTTTACGAATCGAAAGGGAAATCACTAGGCTTATTGGTATTGTTATTCATTGCATATCTTTGGATTACCAATATGTGTGAGTTAGTAGAACCGATCATAACATGTTATGTATCTTGGTATAATTAATCACAATGCCTGACTTATGATTTGGTATGACTTAATTAGTGTAACTGATCCTAAGTAATCACCTAAGATGGTATGATCGATATTTGTAATTGGTGTGACCGATCCTAGTAATTGGTGTGACCGATCACAAAAGAATTGTGTAATCGATCCTGGTAATTGGTGTAACCGATCCTAGTGACTTATATAACCGATCACAAGTAATACCATGAGTATATGGTAACCGGTCCTGGTAATTGACGTAACGGATCCTGGTAACTGATGTAACCGGTCCTGGTAACTTGTGTGTTCGATCACAAGAAAACCATATTGAGGTAGAACCGATCCTTGTGTTTGGTAGCACCATGAACCCATGTTAGTGATTTGATATTTGATCAATCACATAGTTGTCTTGGAATACAGATGAACCAATTCTAAACTTGTTTGGAAGTGTGGTATAATCGATTCCAAGATTGTAAATATGAA
Organism: Papaver atlanticum; assembly: GCA_023531105.1. NCBI lineage: Eukaryota > Viridiplantae > Streptophyta > Magnoliopsida > Ranunculales > Papaveraceae > Papaver > Papaver atlanticum. The sequence goes on along the minus strand of JAJJMB010014612.1, from coordinate 3,132,119 downwards.
AGAGGATTTACAAAGAAAAGATGTCAACATATTTTGAACACGAACAATAACTCTTATCTTTTATTGTTCAAATATATTCCTTATTAACTCAAGGAGATCCCGGTCCGAAATAAATTAAGAATCTTTTAATTAAGGTTGTTAGTTTTATATGCTTTAATTACCAACAATTAAATGCATATCTCTAGAGAATAAAAATTAGTAATGTGCATTTACTAATTGGAGATTTTCTATTGAGAGATTTCGGAAAACATTGGACAAAGCATTTCCAGGAATTATGAAAACCAATTTGGGCATTTATTGCATATCTTGAGAATATTTGGTTTTGGAAATTCCTTAGTGTCCAAACATCCTTGGTCTATAAATACCTAAATTTGTATTTCTTGTAAACTATCCTAAGAGCCAGGAAAACTTCATCTTTTTGTTGTTTATGGTGGAGCCATCTATCCGGAGAGGAAAGTACCCTAATTAGGTGAAATCTCTTACGACTGCTCGTTTAAAGACTTCTGTGGGATCAAGAAGCTCTACGAGTATCGTTGGTGGGAAACTAGATAATTGCAGTTTATTTTAGTTTTCGATTGATTTGATT
>JAJJMB010014612.1:3112818-3131523 GCA_023531105.1 Papaver atlanticum | reverse complement strand
GGATAATTTAAAGATTGTGGTGTATTTGGGTACCCTCATCTTTTCAAAACACATAGAGTTTTCTTTCTCCCTGTATTAAAATTGTTGTTATTTTTATAATTTCTCTTTAATCTGTTTGCATTTTATGAACATCATTTGAATGTGCTGATCATTTTTAGTACTTGCCAAGCTTTTTAAAAATCCATTTTGTACCCCCATGAAGATGGTGTCTAGCAAAAAAGGAGATTGTATTTTACAAACTCGTATTGGACAAAGTTTTGAACTTTTACTAAGCCCAAATTTTCGTGTTGAGCTTGGATTCCTTCAGAACTTCTGTTGTGTAACTAAAATTTGAATTTACTTATTGTGTGCTTAGACTTTTGGAATGAATTGTGTTGTTTTTCATATATATTGTGTATTTGCTACGTTTCCTGCATTTTTCACTGCTCTTATAATTATAAAAATGTTTTGAAATAAAATTGACTAGTGTACTACTTATACCTTTACTCCTTACGAACTATTTGGTTCATAAGAATTAAATGTTAATTTTACTTTTTGATCAAGCTTTTCAGCAACCAAATGCATTTGAGTACGTTTCTTTAAATTTATTTTGTGGTAACCAGAATTCAGAAGCTAGAGGACTTTCCTTGACCATGTTAGAGCTACGATTAGGGACTTTCCCCTCTTGTTTCCTCGCAAGCCAGTGCAATGGTCTTTAATCCTTTGTTGCTCATTTCTAAATTGAAAAACATTTATTTTTTAGCTTGTTCCAGTTCTGAGTGATTTTCGTTATACTTGATTATTGAAATGAATGTATAGTTTTGGTTTTCGAGTGACGTACCGGGGGTTTCGCTCTTCTAAACGGGTTGAAATCGACCCGTTAGAGGGTAAATTCTCTGGTCCATTACAGTTGGTATAAGAGCACATGTTACGATTTACCGGGACTGTGTTTGGTTTTCGTGTTTGCTATAATGATTGATTTCCCAAAGATTTATTTGCATTCTTATACTCTGGCTTTTTTGGCGCGTTGTGTGTAAGTTTGTGTTAAAAGCCTTTTCATTTTCACTATTGAATTATGATCCATGTGTGGTCTGAGTTCGAAAATGTCTTTAATTGTGTTACTGGTTAGTCATGAAACTCCAGTGGTGTATATAATATGAGCCAGTTAAAACATTTTTGGGTTGAAAGTTTTCATCTGAATTCACAGTTGTGGTTTGAAAGAGTCATTGGATTTTGTCATTTTGTTTTGGGGATTTTGGAAAATACTGAAACCATGATATACATATTAATGCGCTTGTTAGTAATGAATATTACTAACAATTTCTAACTCTTGTAAATGTCTAATTATTGTGAAGATGCCCCTGAACAATATGAAGCTTAAAGGTGTTGCTTCAGCAAGAAATGGTGAATCCAAGAATACCGTTATGGCAAAACATCTGAAATCATGTTGTGAGCACTTGGCGCAAACCGCACAGACCATAGATGGCTCCACTAGGAACCAGAATCAGTCGCGATGTAGTAGTGCTCTGAGAAAGGTGGTTAATGGGTATGATAAAGGAGTTCTATGCACATTTAGTGGCTGGGGAAGATAGAGTACGCTTCGCTACGTATATGTTTCAAGGTAATGCAGATGATTGGTTGAATTCAGAGAAGCGAATGAGAAACGTGATGGATATGTCATGGGAACAGTTTGAAAATTTGTTCCTTGACAAGTATTTTCCACCTACAGCAAGATCCTCTAAGTGTGCCGAGTTTGCAGTGTTGAAGCAAGGAGATATGACGGTCACATAACTGGATAAGAAATTTAGTGAGCTAGAACGTTACGGGAAACATTTAGTCGAAACGCCAGAGTTGAAGGCTCAAAAACTTGAGGGCGCTTTGAAGGTTGTGATTTGTGATAGAGTTGTCGCAGTTGGGCTAAAGACATACAATGAGGTTCTTAAATCTTCGTCGGCAGTTGAGGCTAGCTTGATGCAAATCCAGAAAGAGAGAGAAGAGCGAGACCAAAAGAAGAAGACTAAGAAGCGAGATAGAAATTCATCACCAAAACGGAAGCGCCCACAAAATGACAATGCAAGCAGGAGAGGCAAGGGTACTGAATGTTACCGTTGCGGGGAAGATGGACACTATGTTAGAGATTTCCCTATATCGGCAGATCAGAAGCCGCAAATTGTGAACCGAACTCACAATAAAAATGCTCAAAGACAGAACTTCGACGGGAAGCAGCAACATTATCCACGAGGAAATGCTACTCCATTCCATCCAAGACAACGTCAACCCAATACACAAGAAATTGCTCAAGGGAAGTTGAAGTACTTTGTCGAGACTAAAGAGGAAGTGAAGGACCCTGTGATCAAAGGTAATCTTCATTGCTTTTAGTTTAGTTTTGAATTTCGGGAGAAATTCTTTTTTTTAGGGGTTGATGGTGTAACGCCACTAAAAATCTCTTTTCGGATTCGGACCCAAACTCAACCCATTTTAGTGGAATGCTAAAACCGTATAGTGTGTGCGAGCGATCCTATTATAGGGTGTGTATAGCTGTGATGAGTGCTCTAATCCAATGTGTGTGTTTTCTTTTAACTAAATAGGTTATCCCTTAGTAGTCTTAGGGTGCTGGATTAATAGGAGCTATGGAAATATCTAGAATTTAAATCATGCTCGACATTTGTTGGACATAAGCAAAAAGGGAGAATTTAGCCTTTTAATAAAGCCACTATAATTTAAGAATCCACTTTCTTATTCTTTCTTTTGTACTACTTCTGTGGTTGTTTTCCTCTTAATTTACTGTACTTATTTCGACCTGTGAACTTGATTAAACCGAAAGAAGGATTTCATTCTCCTTTGAAGATTTTGCTAACGGTGGCTGATATCCTGACTATCCTAACATTAGAGTTTGGTCATCACTAGTAGCATACGTGAATTTCTTCACCGTTGGTTGACAAGTACTTGATTTCTATTATTTTGAATGAAAATGGATTTGCCATACTTTATGTAATTTCTTAATTTTGACATGCCCATCTCTTTAGCTTGAATTACATGTTGATCGTTTTACATTGGCGCATTATTTTTCGTAACCCCTTCTGGGATGTGTCTCACCCCGTTTTTGTTTTGTTTTCCCAAAGAGTACGAAGCACAGTTGAGGCAGTAAGCTTGAGAAAAGCTTGCAGCTAGGAGCTTGGGCAAAAGTTGGTATTTTTGCTTATTTATAATGTGTATATCATGGGGTTATCTGGGTAGTTTATTTTAATATTTCCCATGTAATTTTGATGTGTTTTGCTGTTGTATATATATGATGGGATCTAGTAGAAAGTCTTTGCGTGGTTTGTAAGGAAAAGACTTTGTTATGCAGCGAATGATAGGTCTATATTTTTGGTGTAAGCGGGTAAACTCATTTTGCTGTTTAGTTCTTGGGTAAACTCATTTTGCTGTAATGGGATCTCCTTATGTATATATCTTAGTATCCTTGGATTTCTACTTACATAATACGAAGTCATGGCTTTCGTCCCTTTATCTTTGGTTTTGTTTCCAACTGATATAAGATAGTTGAAGTTCTTTTTAATGCTTGTTTTATGCATAAAGATATTGGGCATAATTACATTGGTTGTGTTGGATTTAATAATAAATACATAGAGTGTTGTTCCTCCCTGTATTAAAATTGTTGTTATTTTTATAATTTCTCTTTAATCTGTTTGCATTTTATGAGCATCATTTGAATGTGCTAATCATTTTTAGTACTTGCCAAGCTTTTAAAAATCCATTTTGTAACCCCATTAAGATGGTGTCTAGCAAAAAAGGTGATTGTATTTAGAAACTCGTATTGGACTAAGTTTTAAACTTTTACTAAGCCCATTTTTTCGTGTTGAGCTCGGATTCCTTCAGAATTTCTGTTGTGTAACTAAAATTTGAATATATTTACTGTGTGCTTAAACTTTGAGAATGAATTGTGTTGTTTTTCATATCTATTGTGTATTTGCTACGTTTCCTGCATTTTGCCCTGCTCTTATAATAGTAAAAATGTTTTGAAACAAAATTAACTAGTGTACTGCTTATACCTTTACTCCTTACGAACTGTTTGGTTCATAAGAATTGAATGTTAATTTTACTTTTTGATCAAGCTTTTCAGCAACCAAATGTATTTGAGTACATTTCTTTAAATTTTATTTTGTGGTAACCAGAATTCAGAAGCTAGATAACTTTCCTTGACTATGTTAGAGCTACGATTATGGACTTTTCCCTCTTGTTTCCTCGCATGCCAGTGTAATGGTCTTTAATCCTTTGTTGCTCATTTCTAAATTGAAACACATTTATTTTTAGCTTGTTCCGGTTTCGAGCGATTTTCGTTATACTTGATTATTGAAATGAATGTATAGTTTTGGTTTTCGAGTGACGTACCGGGGGTTTCGCTCAACTCATAGGGTTGAAATCGACCCGTTAGAGGGTAAATTCTCTGGTTCGTTACACAAACTTTCTTCAAATGAGCGTACAAAAGCAAACTCACTTGTTTAACCTTTGTCATGTAGCATATCGTACAGACTGATATTCCTCACACCCTTTACTAAATAAGGGGCTCTTGGATCTTGTATGAATACCACGCCTAGATGAGGCATCACCATTACTTATGTTGTATGGAAAAAGTTGTTATCAAGTATCATATCAAAGTCATTGAGATGTATTACCATTATACTGATGCGACCACACCACTATCAAACTTCAATGTTTTCCATAACCATCCCTTTGGTTTGTTTAGCTATATTATTTATTGTTTTCAACTTTTCATACAGTGATCGGATTGATAAACTTCTAAACCCTTGTATTTTGTCATGGACAAGCTCATGATAGTATGTGACGCGCCCGTATCCTCCATACCCAAGAGACAACAGTTACAAATCCCAACTTTCACTTATACTAGGCCAGCGCTAACCCATGCTGTGCAACTGCCTTTTTTGTGCTATTATGTTGCATAATTAAATAAGACAGTTTCTTCCTTTCAAAACAATCATAGTTAAGGTAAGGACCCTTACATAGGAAACACCCATTTGCTCTGTTTTTCGAGGCCAAACTATCATCACGTTGATATCTCTTCTCCTTTGCATCAGAACCTTTCTTATTTCCATTATCCTTGAACTTATCGCTTTTGTTTTTCTTTCCCTTCTTATTAGCATCAATTAAGGTATTAACTGATCTAAAATCAGCAAGGTTGTTCATTATTGCAATGGCCGAAAGTAGGTCTTTGGCACCTTGCCTTCTTATTTCGCGTACGCTTGCAAACCAGATCTAAAGATAAGTAACTTGTCCTCCTTGGACATGTTACGAATGTCTAGCATTTGAGAGAGAAATTCATTCACCGTACTCCCATGGTGCACCGGTAATGCCGAAGCTTACGCAAACTGTCTCTGGCTAACCAAGCCGCATTGCTTGGTAGAAATTGACCCTTCAATTCTTCTTTCATGACTGCCCATGTTACGATTCCTGGACTACCAACAGTAAAGTCGTCATTAGTTTGAGTCATCCACAATAAATTTGCATCACCTTCTAGGTACATGCTAACAAGAGTAACTTTCTGTTCTTCCGATATTCTGGAAGCAGTACTGCTCCATGTCCCACATGAAGTTCTCAAATGCCTCTGCATCCCTTGCACCAGAAAATGCCTTAGGTTATGGGATTTTTATCTTACTAAAATCCCCACCACCACTACCACTAGCAGTAGCATCTTTCGTACTCAATATACCCATCATTCTTCTTATGACACCTAACTCTTCATTGAGTTCCTTGAATGATTTATGAACATGGTCTTAACAATGCTATTTGACCATCCAAATTAGTATGCTTTCTAGTTGCAGCTTGGATAAATTGAAGCATATTAGCAGCATAATTATCCAAGGCGTGGATACGTTTCATCGGAGTTGCATTATAATTAGCATCATTAGGATGGCGTAATTCTTCACCAACTCTATCTTCCAAGTTTGATAATCAATCCATTACCGTCTTAATCTGACTATTCATACTAGTCATCCTGAAATAACAGTTACATCGACAAAAGAGCAAAATAAAGAAAACCTTCACTAAAACAGAGCAATTTGTTCCCTGATACCCGAATTGTCACACCCGCAAACGCACCTTGGAATTTTTGGATCGAGTATCACTCGACAACACAGTGGTCCATTGAAAACTCTTCAACTACTCGTGTTTCATCCTTATAAGTTTACACCAATACAAACAATAACCCTCCTACCAACTAGGCACTAAAAGACTTATTTGATTTTCTTTTTACCTTCAATTGTAGCCCATACTACAAAAAGGGGTTTGTGACGTGATTATGCTTCACAGAAAGGGGAGTATTCATGAACAACAAAAACACATAGACAATAAGCTTTAAGCTAACGTAATCCTCTTTCAGTAACTTGAGGGAAGATTACAAAAATCATGTCCAACCAATGGATTTACAAGCTTGTTACTAAGTTTAAACTCAGTCTACTGTAATATTGGTGCCTTTCTTCTTCGAAGACTTACAATCATAGAGGTTGTCATGCCTATATATAGCGCTAAAAAAATAGTGCATAGCCCATGGATAACCATTTGTCTGTAGGAAGCTATCCTAAAAGCCAAAAAAAAATCAACTACTAACTTTGTACTGTCTTACCAATTGATTCCGCACTTGTCCTTGGCGGTTAGGCATTTCCAAACAAGGTTATAAACTCAGTTTACAACCGTTTTAAGCCAATGCTATGCTCTAACATGTGTGTGCGCATAACTAACTTGTAACCGTCAGTCCGAGCCAATGTAGCGCCATCATTGCGCTATAGTTGTTCTGGCCATGCACTTAACTCACGTAGACGCTATCAAACAGGTAATGTCACGTCATTCATGTTTCAGTCTGCTGCTTGGCTCAGCTCCATATGGTATGTGCATCCCTTGCATTTTTTTTTACCAAGCAATAAATAATAATGTCGCATTTGGCAACGCCACTGCTGCTTAAGCACTGTCCAAGCCTTGGCCAATGCTTGGACTAATGCTTAAGTCATCCCATGACCTGTATAGCTTTCCTAATCCCTTCCTTAAGCTGGGCTAATTTTAATTAAGGATATGCAACACTGGTGCATATTAAGGATATGCAACACTAGCGCATAATGATGCATATATCAGACGGCCTTTCCTTGTCTTAATTTTCATGTCGCTTCATCGCCAAATAATGTAGCTTCATTTGCTAGGCCACTGATTTGCTAGGCCACCATTGCGCGTCACTCGCTAGGCAAGTTATACTTGTCCACAATAGTCATCCGTGTACGAAAACGTAAAACTAAGAGGTTCTAGCAGTGACGCGTGTTAGTGGTTTAGTGGTCAAATTTAAAGATCACGATTATTTTCGTAAAACCGGATAAGCCCATAAATCGTTTGAGATTGTGTGCTCCATTCTGTTCCAGCGGTCATTTTTCTTTTCTCGTTTTTCCTCTCTTCCTCCAATGAAAATGCAATCCTTAGATTTTTGAAAAACCCTAACGCATCCCTTTTCGATTTCTGCGCTTTCAGGAACTTCGTGTAATATCTTCAATGGCGTCGATTTCTTCCTTATCTTTCACTTCATTAGTACAAGCTTCAAAGAAGAAAAATTCATTTTCATTTAATCAAGCTTTTAATTCCAATTCCGATGGATTTCGATTTCAGCCCAGCTCAATCAATATCAGAACCACAAATTCTCCAAGCTCTCGGATGGGTATTCAGTGTATGACTTTAGGAACAGGTGATTACTACATTACTTCAATCAGATTATAGTACTATTTACGATCTTGCCATTGATTCTGAACTTAAACTGTTCTACATAGTCTAAAAATATATATCTATCTGAATGAAATTGAGACAGAAATGTGAACTGTTAGCCAATTTGTACTAATTGAATTTGATTTTGTTGGCAAAGACATTCCGCCGACTGTAGCTGAAACAAAATTGAATTTCCTTAAGGCGTACAAGCGACCAATTCCTAGTATATACAACACTGTGTTGCAGGAGCTGATTGTTCAACAGCATCTGACAAGGTATAAGAAGTCATATCGATATGATCCTGTATTTGCTCTTGGATTTGTCACTGTGTACGATAGACTCATGGACGGTTATCAAAGTGATGAGGAACGAGAAACAATTTTCAAAGCTTACATAGAAGCACTAAAGGAAGATCCTGAAGTATACAGGTCTGGCTAATAATACTTTTTTTTTGGTCCAATTTTCACCGTGTTGCACTGAGTAGCAAGTTAACAATATTTTTCAGAAGAACTTAGATTGCATTTCCTATATGAGCATGATCTAAAACTTAAAGAATGTTGCGCAACATCTGTTACAAGTATCCTATGGTTCAGAGAAACCTCTAGAAAAAAATTCTTTAGGTGAAAATTCGTAAATTCTTTTGATTATACGTGTTCTAGAAGATACTGTACCTTGAACTGGCTTGTTGCACTCTCCACAGAAAGGATGCACAAAAGTTGGAAGAATGGGCCCGTACTCAGAACGCGAGTTCTTTGACTGAGTTTTCATCTAGAGAGGGGGAAGTTGAGGGACTTTTGAAAGACATTTCAGAACGGGCTGCGAGTAAAGGAAATTTTAGCTATAGCCGTTTCTTTGCGGTTGGGTTATTTCGTCTTCTTGAGTTATCAAATGCAACCGAGCCTGCTATCTTAGAAAAGGTTCGTTCTCTTGCCTTATACTATCTTTTTCTATACTCCCCGTTATTTGTACTTCGAAATTATTTCTGGTTTCTGCAAGCTTTATGCGTATTTTTTTTCTTTTTTCTTTGAGACGAAGACTGCACTGCCTTGATACTATTTCTTTCCCGCTGAGGGAAATCAGTTCTTTGTCAGCTGAGTATAACTAGCTGTATTGGATTGGTGATATTTATTCTCGCTCAAACGACCAATGCATCACACTGGTCTCATGTCCCATAATTATATTTTTAATTGTTGGAAGTTCTCAAATTTGTGATTGGGATTCGTGGTTTGGAATTTGCTAATACTGATTTTCTCAGTTGATGATTTTACATCCTTTTGTTGTTTGTTATCCATAGCTTTGTGCTGCCTTAAACATAGACAAGAGAAGTGTGGATAGAGACCTTGATGTATACCGTAACCTGCTTTCCAAGTTGGTTCAAGCGAAGGAACTGTTAAAGGAGTTTGTCGCAAGGTACGCGATCATTTCAGCTTAAACTTAATCTCTTCATTTTTATTTTATAAGATATTTTACTTCTAGCTCTCAGTTGTAGTCGTCCTACAGTGTCTCTGACTGATAGTTATAGTCCTATTGTCATTCATCTTTTATGAAGACCACAGGCCAGTTCTTACATGTAGCAAATATCAAATTGATTTTACCCTAGCCTGAAATGGATCAGTAAAATGACCCATTATTAACAGAATATTAGGCTCTAAAGTTCCCATATACGTGTTTTGGTAATGGTTTTCAGAGAAAAGAAGAAAAGAGAAGAAAGGTCAGAACCTCAGAAAGCTAGTGAGGCTGTTTCCAAATGCTTAGGAGATTTTCAATCTGTAGGCCTCTAAAGTTAGCAACCTCTCGTGCATGACTGTCCAAAAACGTCAACATTGACTTACATTTTTTCTTGCAATCGCCAACAACTTCGGATACATTTTCTCACGTGAAGTGGACCGAACAACTATGGGTCCCGGCTTGTTTTTCAGTTAACTAATGCCTATTTGCTTCAAATGTATTTAGGGATGTTTGTATATGGAAGATGCATATATGTATACAAATTTCAGTACTGAGTTTTTATATACTGTTGCACCTCAAATTCAAAATGCATTCCTCCTGCACAAGAGTCGAGAGTTATTAAACAAGTCAAATTTTGAAAGGAAGAAAGGGGTTTTCCACCCATACCTCTATAGCTGTGCAATTGAATATGTAGTTTTGATAACTGGAATTGAAATTATAGATTTTCAAAATAATCCATATCACGATAGAACATCCCAAAAGAACTACAATGTGTGACCCTGGACAATCACCACCATATTTACATCCTAACAGTTACTGGTAAGAATGAAAACCACAACAAAATGTTAAGAAAGGATGAACAAGCAATAAAGCTGTTAGGAAGGGCATTCGGTCCACCAGATTAACTCAGCTGACTAATGTCAACATCTGCAGGGAGTTTAAACGTATCTGCTGCCCCAAACTTCCTCCTTTCTTCTGATTCTTCCTCGTCTAGTTCACCAGGGCTATCATCATCTTGTTGACGATGACTAGGAGAAGATGGATCATAGACACTTTTAGATATGCAACCTGGGGTTGCAAGCATGTTTACTTGACCTAGGTGAGAGATTTCAACCACGACAGTGTCATCATCGACTGGGAGGGGCTGTTTCCATGGTTCCCCATCAATTCTCATGTAAGTGCTGTCAGCTGCACCTTTGTGAAACTCGAATCGGATTCGGTGTGCCTACATCAAGAAAATTCTTAGCAGGTTCTCTATGATAATTTGTTCCCATCAACTCCATTGAAAATTCTTAGCCAGTAGTGAGAATATATAATATTTAAGAAGTTTTTTCAACCTGAGAGAGACGAGTCCCATGTCCTTTTGGAGCGAGCAATACAAGCCCATGCCAAGCATCTCTGAAACCCACAACCTCAATAAGACCATCATCCACATAGGGTGCAGTCAAATCTCTCTGCAGATCAAGCAAATGAAAAGAAGTTTGTCAGACATTTCCTTAGCAAAAAGAAGTTGAAATAATACATCAATAATTCAGAGGAAATCAATTCTCCTCCTCGAAAACATGTGGAAGATTAATGCTGCAGATAAAACTCACATCTCGTGATTTCTTCTGATTTGGTGTACCCCAAGGATTTAGACCACCAGAAAAGCTAGGCAAGTTGAGACAGATTATTGACCTGATACTGCATTTATGATGAGGACAGAAAGAGTCAGTAAGAATGAGAAACAGCAACAACGATCAAAAGAGATAATCTGCAAACAAGCTCCACTGAACAAACAAAACTAATGCAGTGACTTTACCTGCTAGGTACTTCGAGATCTTCCCAGTGACCTGGCCTTTTCATGACCTTAACCTTTGCGAGCTGCGCGATGTTCCTGAATAAAAACTAAACCGCTTAAGTGTAAAGTAACACAAATTAGATGATGTGTAACATAGAGTCGGTCTAACAACCTGATGTTTATGATAATACAACTTCTCAGAAGCCTGATGCAAGATGAATCACGGTAAAGATATTTCTTATTGTTCTTTTATCAAAAGTTACCATATGCCGAATTCATTTTTAATACTTAGGTACTTTTGAAAACATCTAGAAGTATTTTTTAAGAGTTGGAAAGTTGCCTAGAGATAATACCTACGTGGGTATTAGAGATTTTGTAGGTTATTTTCTTGATTATATAAATCCAATTATGAAAATCATTAAATTTGATAAGTATATGAGCTTCTACTATACATGAGCTTCTGCCCTAGATCTCATTAGTTAAGCTAAGGTCTTGATTAATTCTACTGTACTTCCCTCATCTTCTACTTGATGGCAGCAGCAAATGGCTAAATGCTGCAACGGCAGTAGTGATGCAATAACGCCATCTAAGTTTGGTAAGGAAAAGGGGATTTATCTCTCAATAAGTTTATGGACAAGCATATTAAATGAAACAAAAGCCATAAAAGGAAAAGAATGGTCAATTTCTGAAATACCAAAACATAAAAGTCTTGAGGAGTTGGAGATACAAGCAATTTGCTGATTCACACGAATTTGGTAGCTGGGATATATGGTTTTTTATTGGCGGAGAAGTCATACCAATATGAAACTATTACGATGTCAAATATAATCATAGTATCATTTGTTTTTCAACTCCTTTTCAGCCTCCTAGAGTCCTAGGACTTGAACTGGAAACCTTTTTTTCTCTGTGTGACTTTGTGTAATGTAAATACTAAAGCAGTAAGAATGCAACTAATCAAATTTGCTTGCAGATATCAGATGCATTGCGAGCAATCAATTCTCTAAGTACACAATGTATGTAGCTTAAAATGAGCTGTTCTTTTCTAGAATATCTACAATAGAAACGAACAACAGAGTATGGAGTTCACGAAAACAGTTAGTGGTATTAACTGTCAAGGATAAAGACTCACCGGGAAGAAGGATGCATAAGAGAAGCCAGAAACCAACCTTGCGTACTAACAAGCTTTGCATAAGTACCCTGAAGACAAAAGATAAGAGTGTAACTTTTCCTATAAACTGATAGATGACATGGTGTGCTGAACCCATGTTTACGAAAAGGTTGGGAAAGATAGAGGAAACTGTATTTAAATCGCTGTTATTACACTATAGGGAAGGACAGGAGTACATACCCTATAGGGAAGCATAGGGTATTAAAATGATTATAAGCAGCACGCAGGTCAAACAGTAATCTAGTCAGCTTTATATGGGATGGAAAGGGATAACTGGTAGAGTACTCAGACTTGATATGTACCACAAATGCATTAGAAGCCTAATCTAGACATATCCAACTCGAGGCACTCTATATTTAGGTCAACGGGGCATAAGAAAGCTAAGTACTAAAGTTGACTTTTCCAAATTTGGGAAAATTATATTTTCTGGGCTTTGGTTGAACTTTGTTTGTTGTCAATTGCCACTAACTATAAAATATTTAAATTTGGTGTGAGACACCTTTTTTTTTCCTTATAAAGCACGCTCCAAATATATGCGTGCAAACTATCAAGCTTCAAAAGTGTTCGTAGGGAGACTCCATGCATCCATTTAAAAGGTTTTCTACATTTTACAGCACAAAAGCAGCAATGATAACCTGGGAACCAGATCATCTAGTTTTAAAAAAAGAAGACTTGAAATGGTATCAAAATAAAAATATCACAACGTACATTCTAATGAATTACTAAATTGGCATAAAAAGTTGAGACCACTGAAAAAAACTTATGATCTGACAGGAAGGAAAACAGTTGTACCTGGTTCACTAACTGGTTCTTGAATTTTTCTGGATGCAATTTACGTTCCTTATGAAATGCATATGATACTTGAGCATCCATCCCTGCATATAAACAAAATCCATACACATGATTTTAACTGATTTGATGTCTTATAAGAGAAAACTAATGATGCAAATATATAAGGTAGTCAAGATGACAGTAAAGCTGCATAGTGGATTTGGCTAACTACGGTCAGAACTATGGACTCAATATGGTTTGCATTGTAGAACTAGGGGTTTTTATATTCTAGAAATCTGAAAATTGACGGGGACTTCCGGAAAAGATTTTGATTTTGTTTTTCACTTCCCGGGGGACAGGTTAATATCCGCCTCTGCTCTGCTTTACTATTGGTTGGTTTTTCCTTTTCCATTCTTTGATAAATCATGCCCACCATAGAAAATAATGCTTCCATTTATAGAAAACCTCCAGTTATGGGAAAACTTTTCTGTTACCTGCTTTAAGTGGTTCTCCTATATAGAAAAGGATCACTTTAAGGTAACAATTAACCTCGAAGAAATGCATAGTTAGATATTTGAGGGAAGAAATTTCCTACCCATGCTAAAGTAGTTCCAAAATCCCCCACGAAATGTATGACAACCTTCCTGACAAAGAATAAACATAAAATGTAGTGTTAAGTACAATCGAATTTGATTGATGCGAGACATTCAAATATGGAGATGTAAGTCCAGGATAAAGAGGAATAATGATTTGGTATTCCAGTTAGATGGATAACTCTAATAAATCTTTTTTTTCATTTATAGTTCTGGTAACATGTTATGGTTGTGTCTGTGCGATTAAGCCTTTCCGAAGTGAAAATAGGCTTTTCTACTCTTGGTTGCTTGTAATTCATTTTATTGGCTGTTGTGCACTGCACACAGCTATTTCCAAAGAAATTAGCAGAACAAAACAAAGTAAAACCAATTTTTGGATTCCAAAATTATAAAAGAAATCAAATCGTCAAATATTGAACAGCGAAGTTATGAGAAAATTTGATGACTTGGTTTTCGCAGCAAAGACGTTCAGAATAGAGGCAGATCACATGATTCAAAATATCGAAGATAGATATCAGGAATTCCGAAAAAAGGTTGCATAACCAACGAATTACCTTGTTTAGAGAGTCTGTTCGGGAGACACGGTGAAATGCGTGCATAGAATGAGGTAAATCCAACTCCGGGGCTGGTGCAATTGGATCACAGGCTCCTTCTTCGGGGACTCGCATCCTCATGATAATATGCCAGCTGGAAATAAAAGCATTAGATCAGTACTAAAGAGGAAACCTCTTTCTAAGAAAGGTAAATGATTATAAGCTGAAGCTTTCCATTTCATTTACAACTAAGAAAACCTTGCCAAACTTATGTGTAGCTGTGCACACAAATGAATATGGTGTGAAACAATGATAACAAAAAAATAAACAATATAATTGAAAATAAAATTAAATAGAGTACCTGTCTATTTTCATCTCTTTTGCTTTCTTGACTTTTCTCATGAATGACCTCACAGATTGAGGGTCTGTACCAGGATTCTTCTTCCCCTGAAAATTAGCCCAAAAGAATCGAAGATTAAGTATGTTAAGGTTTTCTGGACTTCAATCAACAACTTCAGTATTTAGTTACAGCTTCTATTTCTTGGTTTTGTGCGTTTACAATTCTGAACTTTCACCCTTCCCACCAAAATACCTCATGAGACATGATACATATAAGATCACTTTAACAGATAAAGGTCGTCTCTTACCCAGCCGAATGAAAATGGGAGATTGTTTCCTGTTCCTAAGGGTACAGTAGCAACTGGAGGTGGAGGAGTTAATTTGAGATCAGAAATTACTCCAAGAAGCCAACTCGCTGTGCCATCCCCACCTGCAACCTAATCAGTAACATACAAAACATATAAAAAATATTATCAAATACAGTTACACAAATAGAACAAAATCAGTTGTCTGCAAGAATAACCATCATCCAGATGTAACAGTTTCAAACAAGACTCACTATTATCCGCAATCTCTTCTGAATTTCAGTAGCAAATTCGTCTCCACTAAGCTTAAGCCTCTCTAGATTGATGTAAATCCTGCTTAGCACTTTATCAGGAGCCTCTTTCCCCAAATCAAATACCTGAAAAATAATACAAGTGGACAATTGAGCCGCAAACCATCAAGGATTTCTTCAACAAAAATTGCAAAACATACCTGATTTTTGTTGAGTAGACCACGATATGTTATCAAAAGATTCCCACCAAGTTGACCACCACTTTTGGAGTTAATGAACACGAGAACAGGGCATTCTGGAACAAAAGAAGTAGACTCAACCGCCGCATCAGATAAAAGTATGTAATTAGGGATGTAGAACTCCCTCTCGGAATGATGAGATTCAGACCCAGCGTCATCCATTTGTAATCCCAAACTGCAGATGAATCAAAACACACATTAACCTTACAACATGACTCCAAATACTTGTTAATAATTTGATTTGAAAGAAATTGTGCAGTTGACCAAAATTTCACTGTGAATAATTTACAACTAAATTGAGGAACTATTATCAAACATGTTCAAGTAACAATTATGAAGAATTAATGCTTCAGATACAACAAACAATCATATGATTTCAATCATGCAACAAAAGAAACCTAAAATTTCACCGAAATAGTTTAGGTAGTTGGAACAGCATTCTGATCAAATTCCTCATTGTAAACACAATCAACAAGAAAATATCAATGTTTACCATGTGAAACATCCTGTCATTATTATATGATGAACAGTATATCTCCGGAAAAACTCGTGATCAAGAAATCAATTTAAAGAAGTTTAGAATTATTCGAATATATTTGTAGCAAGGAATATATATATACAAGGGCTTGGAATTATTACCGATGTATTCTCACAGAATTCTTGAAAGCTCCTAAATTGAATTGAATTTGTTGTTTCTTTAAATTGCAGGATTCTGTTTTTCCGATCTGGATGTATAAATGGAAATAACGCGTACTTTGGATTTCCTTGAGAATTAATTTTTAGAAGGTGGGGAGGAGGGAAAACAGATGGAAATCATAGAAAAAAGAGGAACATTATACAAAAATGTATTGACACTTTTGGGTACAATATTATATGGAATCTTGTTCAGGCACGTTTTAATATGAAGGGTAAAATAGGAAACGGTGAAAAAAGAAAACATTCTGATGAATAGTGAAAAACACTTGATGTGCATGTGACAAACATTTGACATTCATACATTATGATTATCTCATCTATGAGCCACCGTATCTCAAATGGTCCAGTAATAGCTATCCATCTAAAGAAAAAGAAACAAACGAACGGATGGAATGGGATTGGAGCAGCCGCAGAGGTTCAATCTTGACTAGAGTCTTCCTCGTCTGGCTTTCCCTGCAGCTTCTGGCAATTTTGAAAGGTTCATCCAAACGTGTGTGAAAATGAATTATGAAACGCTTGCAGTATGCCTTTCGAGTCCGTGACTGTGATGGCACTTGTTTTCTTCTTTCTCTCATGGTCATAGTTATATGGAGTTGTTTTTATATACATTTTGGTTCATTTCTTATCCGCTGATACTTTTATGTATACTCGATGAATATGGAAATGGTTGGACTTTTGTTTACATTGAGAGATACTTCAAAGCATAAAAACATCTGCAATTTTGGCACATCATACCTACTTGGTTCATTTCTTATCCGATGATAGGAGTCATAGGACCGTGCTTAACGTATACTCATGAATATGGGAACGGTTGGACTTTTGTTTACATCAAGAGATACAACAAACCATAAAAAAACATCTGCACTTTTGTGACAAACACCTCATGATTATTCCATCTATGAGCCAATATATCTCAAATGGTCCGGTACCAGTAGTTATTGTTGGAACAATTGCCGATTTCACACCTGTAAAACAAAGATTAAACAAAAAAAACAAAGTGACGGCTGAGTCACGACCAGGTCGCTCTCTTTAAGACGTTTCGTGGCTCTGCCTTGAGTTTTGTGCAAGCAGTCTTCTATCTTCGTCACAATGTCTCCAGGATAAAACAGCCGATAAAAACTCTCGTCGATCTCTCACGCACACAGTGAGAAATCGATCACTTTCACTCTTTTAATCTTAGCTCAGAAAACTTGGCCTCTTTATTCACAAAAACAGTATATTGAAAACTCATACCTTTCTGGTTCTCAAAACAGGCTTTTTATAACCTTTGCAATTAAGACAAAATTAATGGGAATAATTTTTGGTTTTAATTGTCTCCATAAAAGGCATTTTAACAGTCAGAAAACGTTCACTTTGAAAATCTTTTAAAAAACCAGCAAAAAATAACTTTGAAATTCAAGAGACCTCCAAGGCCCCGCTCCCGGACTAATAATATATATTATATAAACAATACACAATCAGTAGGGGGAGGGATTCAATCCTGAGACCTCACCCTCAAGGCCAAAAACTATAAGTCTTGATTTCTAGTCTACTTATAGCTAAGTCTCGGATTAGGATAGTAAGTGTAGTTGAGCCTTAGACTCCACGGCGTTCATCGAATGAAGACGAAGAACTACTCAAGGGAACTTGTGGAACTTCATCAACAAAAGGTATGTGGAGACTTGAACTTATCTATCACTCAAAAGTCTATCTATTCTATCTCCTATTTGAGACAAAAGTCGTATTGCTATATAGACTTAAATTATACACATTTGCTATTTCGAGCCGAGTCTATTTCGCTTATCTATTTCTCGAAATATGTGTTGGTAAGCTTTCGCTTTAGCCAAGCTCATCTTTACTCGTGATGAAAGTCATGTTGATTATTTCAATAACTTGAAAATCGCTTTGATGAAAATAGTTTGTGAATAACAACTATTTTAACATCCTCTAAGAAAGTTTCAATGATTGAAATGAGAGTTTAGAACAAGTAACCATGGTTGGATATAAACATAGTGTGTTCTCACATTTGTGTAAAAGTCCAAAACTGGGAACCCAAAGTATACGTACCCGTACGCGTACTGGCGGTTGTTGGAAATCCGGGTAAGTATGCGTACCCGTACGCATACTGGCGTTTCACGTCCGTGAATTTCTACTGGAGTTTGGAAGTGAAAAACAAACTCAATTCGGATACTTAAGTATGCGTACCCGTTTGCATACTTAAGGAGGTTACTTTCTAAAGTCAGTTTGTTCATGAACTAAAACATTTATATAATAAGGAATGTAATCTTTGCAAACCGTGGCTATGATGTTCATGAATTGATTCGAGTGAATCAAAACCGATTTTTCTTCGATTGTGTCTTGTATACTTCTATGAGATCCAAGCAATTGAACAACTCTCTAACTAGTTCATTTGAGTCATTTGAACTAGTTATGGTAAAGATGAATTTGGTTGATATGAAAGTGTTCATATGGCTAACCATTGGTTAACTATTGTTGAACAGACTAAGTGTACACGTTTAGGTACGGTTACTCAAACCTAAATGAAGTTACATTTCGTTTGTGTATAACAAGCTAAGTTCGATCTAACGGTTGAAAGATATTAGCTTGAATCTAATCAGGTTTTCATCTAACGGTGAATATTGAATGCTTTGTTACCAAGGTAACTTAGATTGCAAACCCTGATTTGAAGACTATATGAAGGAGAACTCTAGCAACTGGGAAACCTAATCCCCACACCTCCTATGTGATACTAGTTGTATAAGCTATAGTCGATTCTCCTTTAACCTTAGGTTTTTCACGAAACCTTGTAGGTTAACGACTTAAAGACTTCATTGGGATTGTGAAGCCAGACCCAACTATTTTCTCTGT